>JABAJV010000344.1:0-13451 GCA_018854895.1 Tricholoma furcatifolium
CCGAAAGTAGTGACAGAGTTCAATATCATTCCATTCCATTCCAAACTGGTAAAGAACACAACGGTCGGTAGGATATGGCACTATTTCCCAGAAGGGTGATCAGCCTGTGTAACACTTCGCGAACTCTTACGGCGTCCTTTGCGATGTTAGAAAGCGAATGAGATGCATTTTATTCACGCTCAAGAACTGTCCTGCATTTATCCCATAGATGTGCTTATACGATTCATATGAAAACCTCGAGGACTTCAAGATGTCGTAGGTGGATCGAAGCGCTCCGCAACGACGCCAAGGATAGTAGGATACGCCTGTCCTGCCGTCGGAGTCAATATCATCTGACCATTCTCCTTATCCCACTGCACATCATTGAACTTCGTCACAACATGTTTCGTCGTATTGCCGGTGCCTCCCCCCGCGCCCAAAGGTTCCCCAGTGGAAACGTGGAACCCAAAAACACTCATGTTCCCGCCGTTGGATTTGACCTCTTGGTAGATCTGGTCTACCTTGCCTCGGAGGCTGGACCCAAAGGTGACTTGTAGCTGGACATCGTACCCGACGAGGACGTTGACGACGCGGGATAGTGTTGGATTGAGGACGTCTGGGGCGCCCGGGAGACGATTGGGGAATAAGGTCTGGATACTGGGGATGTTCCTAGAGGGTCAACGTTACTGGCGCTAACAGCCTGAGTCACGGTAGAAATCTCACTCACCACTGGCCCGGCCGCGTATCGAACTTGCCCATCCCGATCATGGCAAGCGTAAGAGACACCTCATTCTCGTGGTTCTTGGTATCCAGCGTCATCGAATCCCACTTCCCGTCGGCACCACGCACATCCGCGTGGAAGAACGGCCAGAACCCAGCGTCGCCTTCACCACCGCTGATATTCGTATCGCTGAACCCGTAGTCTCCCCAAGTCGTCTTGTTCCCCTGCTTCATGTCGATCGTGATAGTCTGGTCGCGCGCAGCGCCGTTCCGCGCCGCGGTGATCCACCCTTGGACTGCGTTGCGGTAGTCGGGGATGCTGTATTCCGGCACGCGGATAACGTCGTCAGAGTCCGACGCGCCGCCCTTTGGGCTCGGGAACATCTTCCCGTGGTTCGCGTACTCGATCGAATTGGCGATTTCGTCCTCGTTTACGATGGCGCTTTGGTTGTACCTTACACAGGCGCATTAATTCCTTGTGAAATGTGATGTCACGAGGACGAGGAGACTCACCCCGGATAGGCATTCGAGCTTTGTGCGGCGGAAATGTTGTCCATATACATCGCCAGGGGCACCGCGTCCGGCCCAAAGCGCAGCGCTATCGCCGCATAGAGCTCGCTCTGTGTGTTTTGGCGGACAGTGTTTATCGAGCTCAGGAGGGGGTAGTTGTCTCCCGCCCATTCCCAAAAGGTCTGGTTCGGGAACAGTTCTTTGACTTGGTTGTATTTCGACAGGGCTTCGCTTAGGGTTGTCCAGTAGTTGTCGTTGGCACTGATGGCGGCCACCTGTGCATTGTCTAGACGGGAGATGGTGACGTCGGACGCGTCGATGTTCTGTGTCATGGCCAAATGTTTGGCGTCGAGTTGATTAGGTTGCATTCATCCTTACCGTTTTGACCCAGTCTGTCCAACTACGAGGGGTAAGTAAGAGAAGTCTGTAAAGGATGGTCATGTACCTGCGTAGCTGTTGAATATAGCTCCCCGCGGAGCCACCCGTGTAGCTGATGTTGTCAGAGTACTGCAGCGCATCGGCAAACTTGTAGATGAGGTAGTTTGTGATTTCGGGGCGAATGAGATCGCCAGCAGGGATCCCACGCTGAGTGACGGGGCTGGTCATGAGTTCGAAGTGATCAGCGAGGTCGATTTGGAAAGTGGTCTTGATGGCACTGGCATAGGCGCGTGCGAAGATGCTGTCTGTTTCTGCGAGGAAGCTGCTGGGCATGGCTACGATGGTGGAGTAGATGGTGGAGATGTTAGGACAGACCTAGACATGTCTTGTGGCTTATCTTCTTTCGAGCTCGGATCGATCTGTTGACAGGATCAATGTATAACAAAGGTACGGTTTGGCAGATCTGGGAAAAGCAAAGGATTGAGGGCCGAGGTATTCCTCGCCATCGATTGTTACGGTATGAAGGAGGTGGAAGAGGAAGCACACTAAGCAGGATTCGCAAGCTAAAATATTTGGCGTGGAAGAAAGCTCGGCTTGGCGAGGAAACGCACAGTGAAGGACAACTTGGTGCGCGAATCTCATCGAAGGTGTTTGTTGGCAAAAGATACCTTCCAATCGACTCGTGTTACTCCGGTACGGGGAATCGAACCCCGAGCTGCCGCGACGGTTGCTTATGAAAGGCGGCAATGTTAGCCGTTACACCATACCGGATGATGGCTGAGGGACAAATAAGAGTATATGATATATAATGATCAAACGAGGATCATGTAACACGTGGGATGGCAGCCCTTGTTCTCTTACCCTTGACGACAGACTTGGGTGGGTATCATACAGATCTTGGATCCTAGATTATCTTGGTTGTACCAGACCCTGTTGTTGCCACATTGCATGCACCCAGAGCAGCACGACCAAGACAGTGTGTTTCTCTCCTTTGCTAACGATTTGAACCCAGTACTGAGTGTTAGGTATACCCCCCTTGCTCGATGCCCCAACCAACATGACTTTTCGCTTCATGGCAGAACCACTTTCATTCGCACCTCCATCCACCCACGCACAACCTCCCCTTCTCATCGACATGCCCGCCACAGACGAATTCCACCCTCCAACAACCCGTTCTAAACACTCAAAAAAGCGCGAAGCGCCCTACATTCCTCGCCCACCAAACGCGTTTATTCTATTCAGAAGCAGTTTCATAAGAGACCAGTGGGTCTCGGGCAAGGTCGAGGCCAATCACAGCACCCTATCCAAGATCATAGGTATGTTGTCTATCCCTTCTGCTCTTTGTTGTCGTTTGGTCTGCCTGTCATGCCCATCAGACCACATTGTTGCCCCGTTTCTCACTAGTCTGCCCTGTCCCTGCTTCCATCTTGATTCCATCCACCCATCCCTGCTTCTGACGCGTCTCATGCTCTCCACGCGCGAACAATCTCGTTCTATTCATCATCCATCAATCCCTTGTCTGCAATGTACAATCAACTAACCCTGCTTAATAGGAATGTACTGGCGCACCCTCCCACAATCCGAACGCACCGCCTGGGAAGCCAAGGCCGCACAAGCCGAGCTCGAACATAGGCGCCGCTACCCAGATTGGCGCTTTAGGCACTCGGCCAACGCCATTGCTGCTGCCTCAGAGGCCACCAATGGCAGAGGCGCCAGAGGGAAGAATAGGAAAATGGGTATCAAGGGCGCAAAGGATCCACCTGATGTGGATGCTGTTGACAAGGGTGGCGGATCAGCCTCTGCGTCGGGGTCGGGGTCACGCTCGCATTCCAGTTCGAAACGCAACGCTCGTGGGCGTGCGAGACGTGCAGATGCACTAGAGTCCGAAGACGCCGAAGAAGTTGACGAGCTCAACTCGAATGAGGACGCAGAGGGCGAGGACGACTCGGAGTACGAGGACGCCCCGTCCAAGTCTAAATCAAAATCAAAATCAAAGGCGAAACCCCCGTCTCCGTCAAAAGCGAAGGGAAAAGCGCGCGCCGCCTCTTTGTCCACCCCCGCCCCAACGGCAACGACACGTGGGAGAGGCCGCGGCCGCGGGCGGAGCACGCGCCGGACGGACAACAACAATAACACATCTGCATCCACATCGACGCCCATGTCATTCACGGGCGCCGACGCGGGCGCACGCATCGCCAAGATCGCAGACTTGCTCGCAGAGGGGAAGCGGGGCCTCGAGCTCGAGGTCGCTGTGGCGGAGTGGGAGCGGGACGGGGGGAGGTCGCGGGATACTGACCACGCGCGTGAGGACGCAGACGCAGACACGGATGCTAATCCCATACCTAGTACGTCCACGTACAGACGTACCCGCCCCGTCGAGCCGCTCGTCATCACCATCGCGTCTCCAAACAATAACCACGCGCATGCATACAGCACACCGACCACGACCTCGCACAGCCCTGCGCTCAGCCAGAGCCTCGGCGCACGGCGGTCCCCCCGCTCGCCCCCGTCTACGCCCCCGCTTTCGCCAGTCAAGGAGGACAGTGCGGCGTCTTCGACACATGGGCTCAAGCGCTCGCTATCTGCGCCTGCGCCGGACCAGCGGCGCCCCGCCGGGGCGGGGCCCGTGGGGAGCCCGTCGTTGCCTACTACGCTAGGTGCGGGCGATGGGCAGGGTGGCTGGGCGCACGAGCGACACAACGCGTACACGGGGCCGGGGCCGGGGATGGGGAGCAAGCGCCATAGGGGGTCTGCATCTGTGTCTCTAACCTCTTCGTCCTCCTCGTCCCTGCTTCTCCCGTTTACGGCGTCCCCGACGGCGGAGGAGATGCCTGCCGCTGCCGTACCGACACCACCACCAGCAGCACCAACAGTACCAATGCCAATGCCAACGCCGATACCCCGCTGCGAAACGGCCTCACTCCCTCTCCCTCCCCCTCTCCCGCTATCCCAGTCTGACCCCCGCCTGCGTCCGCGCGCATACACGCACACGCAGGCCCACGCCCACGCCCACGCCCACGCCCACGCTCACGCACGTCAGCATGCATCGATAGGGCATTACCATTACGCCGGACAAAGACGACAGTCGTTAGCCGTGCCGCCGTCGTTCTACTACGGTTCCGGGTCTGGATACGCGCCATCCAACTCATCTGCTGCACCCCCGCCAGCGCCCATGCCGATGCCGATGCCGATGCCGATGCCGATGCCGATGTCGGCCCCTGCGCCTGTGACCGGGTTCTCGTCCACGGAGTCGTCGGGGGCGTATATGTCCTCCACTTCTTCTGCGGCGTATGGGGCGCCGCCGGGGGTTGCGGCGTACCCGGGGGACCTGAATTATTACTACGCTGCCCATTCGTCGTCGCAAGCGTACGCATCGTCGTGGTGGCCCCTGCACAGCTCTGGCGTCGTCAATGCGGAGCCGACACATGTTCAGGCGACGGAGGAAGGCTCGTTTGAGCATGTGTATGAGAATGATTATCCTTATGGCCAGGTCTGCGTATCGTCGTCCCTAACGGCAACGGCGGCTAGCACTTCTGGTCCTGGGGCTGGAGGCGGAGGTGGTGGTGGAGGTGGTGGAGGGTTGTATGAGGAGATGGGGAGGCGGTATCAAGCGGTGCGTCTCAGCCTCACTAATCCGTTCTAGAACCGAAAAGGTACTGACGATCGTGTCCGTGTCATGCAGGCGTTCCCATATGCGCTGGTACACCACGAAGATCGAGACGCGCACCACGACCACGACCACGACGTGGATGGGCAAGATACATTCTCGGATGACCATCAGGCGTGGTCGAGCTCCTCTGCCGCAGCGGGTGGGTACACCTTCCCCTCCTCCCCGCCGCCCACCGAGGGAAGCAGCAGCCCGTCGATCAGCACCGCTGCTATCACCACCTCTACGACCACCACCGGCAGCAGTGTACCTGCAGACGCGTTTTTCCGACCCGCACCACCGATGAGGATACCGGCGTCTACATTCTCGAGCTTGACTGGATGGGACGGGAGTGGGGATACAGGGGGTGTTGTCCATGGCGTTGGTGTGGATTCGGGTGCGAATGCCGCTGCTGCCGGTGCAAATGCAAGTGCAAGTGCGGGGATGAATGCGGTCCGTGGGGCCAGCGCTGCAGAGAAGGTGGATGGAGCAGGGGCAGGCGGCACGCCGTGGTATGGGCTGAGCAACCTTCAGAGCGTCGGTCTTGGTGGCGGTAGTGGTACCAGTACGAGTGCGGGTGCGGGTGGATTGACGTAGAGACCGACCGGTTCGCGGCACGATCCTCCTCCCGACTCTCACGACACGACACGACTCGACGCGGCTCGCTCCATGGCGCCCGGTGACCATGGTTCCCCGGCTCGAAACCCACCACTCTGCGTCTCTGCGTACATGTGCCCCACATTGTGGTTGTACTGTACTTCTCATCGTTTCTCACCGTCCAGGTCTCGGTGTATGCACAGATTCCGCGCGGCTCTGGGCTTATGCTTACATGGCCAGACTAGAATCTTTCCTCATCTTTCCTTCCTTCTTTCGATTTGGGGGTTCTTTCTTTGTTTGGATACTGGTATGACCCTGACGTTTTCTTTATTTACGCTGACGCTTCTCTCCTCTTCATGATCTTGGATACCTACCTCTCGCGATACTTCGGTCTTTCACTTCCTGCCCTCGAGTTCGTATATTTCTTGCATTCTCAGCATCTTTGTACAACTATCACATCACATCGCCTCCATCTTCGTTCTCGCTCTTACGAGCTATAGACCATTATCATTGCCTGTGTACCATGCTCACATCTTCCACCCAACCATCCACTTACTTTTGTATTATCTCCGATTTTCCATTTCTGGATCCTTCACCAGTGTACCATATACCATACTTTTGTTTTGCAACCCAGTATGTATCGCAGAAAAAATGAAATGAGTATTCTCTTTGCTGCTCCATATACTTATATATGTCTATCTATCATTCGGTCGTCAGTCCGGTATGGTGTAACGGCTAACATTGCCGCCTTTCACCTCCATGGTCGCGGCAGCTCGGGGTTCGATTCCCCGTACCGGAGATATTCGAAATCTGGAAATCATTTTTGCCTCTTCGAATGACTATGCATCAATATTGAACATTGAACACCGAACCACAATCTCAAGTATGTTATCCACAACATTGTGAATCGAGGCACTCTTCGATCAACGAACACAACATCGAAGGACGAAGAAAACGTGGGGTTCATGTAAGACGATCGCGATTTTCTTAGGAAACTTGTACGACAATGGGACAGGAAGGGAATATTGGCCACGAGGCAAGCCGATTGCTCGCATACAACTTTGTTGGGGCTTTCAGGTGCACGCTGTGACGAAATTCGAGCATTTTAAATCGATTCATTATTGAAGTGGGTAAGGCTCATCATATCCTGCCTATATTTCACCAGCAGCGATCGTAGTGATAGCCACGATGAATAACCAACTCGGAATGTCAGGCCTTTATCAATTGGTAGCACTCTGACTCTATAATCCTTTTACCATCAGGCAGCTTGGAAGGGTCCTTCGATTCAGTAGGGATGTAAGCATCGATCCGTTTAATAGTGGAACGACCTTTGCTAGAAAGGAAACGATTGAGATTATTCGCGGGTCTTATATTGCAGGAGAGAACCAAAAAAACTCTACCTAGATCGTCTTTCGGCCAACTCCTTCAAATTTTCAATGATTTTGAATTCTTGATGCATAGACCGATATATTCGACATTAGGGAGAAGGGAGCCATCCGCAATTTTACGTAGAGTTTCATCAGAGAAGGGAACAGATATTGCCTCAAAGATACGGATGGCAGATACTCCTCGCAGGCACATTTCTGGATGGTAGTCAACCATACGATCGGGAAGAACTTTGAGTGAATCCAGCACACAGCCCGAACGCTGTACAAACACACCGACGTCAGGTATGTAGACGTCATCTCCTATCCGTACAGAGAAAGCAAGATATTTTAATGCCGGGGTGACTAGAAAGTCGAGAAGCGTGATGTTCGTTGCGCCCCATGTTTTGTGATAGAAGGTGAGATGGGTAAGGACAGGAAGAAGAATCGTCGTATCCGGGTCAAAATGCTGCCATTGGTATTCTTCCTCGTAGTAAAGGTCTAGTGTGCACATCTGAAGATTGGTGCACTGCTGAAGAATACCCAGAACAATCTTCAAGCACATGGCTGTGTGGGTGTAATGCTCATCTTTTACGACAAAATGTGTAAGCTGGTTCCAAGGCACTGTTTCCGGAAGCCCTCCCTCACATGTCGTGACATTGTCACCCACGAAACCTTCAAGCGACGTAGGCTGGTCATCCCCAAAAAGCAAGGCGCTTTTGGCGGGGGTGTGCATGAATACTGATAACCCCAGCAGCCTGAGTACAGTTCAAGATATTCCAACGCAGGGAAAGACCCTTCCGGAATGTTGAAGAACTCCTCCAAGGCAACTAGGGTAAGAGAGCGAAGTCGTGGAAGAAGTGGTGTAAGAATAAGATCGTGTATCTCGGGATCCAATGGCTTTCTGAAAGATATGGTGAGAGGGTGATCTCGACAGGAAAAGTGGTTTATGTGAAAAAGTATGCGAGAGACGTCCTCCTCGTTCACTTCTTTGGAAATTTTTATCGTATTCCAGATGGCGACTTCGTGGCGTATGGTTCTCATCCACAAGGAACAGACTCGTAGAAGGTTCCAAGCCGTGCACGAATCATCAAGAGGGTAGGCAACGGGGCTGTGTGCCATTGCGTGCACAAAGATTTGCTGGAGGATCTCCACTCCACAGGAATTGCCTTGTGTGGGGCGATTGCAACCTTCAGTCTATGGTACCTTTCCATTTCAAGTGAAAGTTCATCCGTAGACCCCAAGTTTCGCAGTCTTTTGATTTCTTTCCCAGAAAAGCGTCTCATCGATTTAGCAATGGCTTTCTCTTGAGCTGATAATATACAATCATTTGAGCGCCCGGCCTCGAATTCGATGCGATTAAGAACTTCAGAATATAAGCTTTTCAACAGCGCGAAAGATTCCATGGTTCTGAAGAATTCATGTCATTCGTAATGAAACTCGCCCTAGTATAGGCGTGGTGACATACCTGTTCGGTGCCTATCTCCTTGATCAATACTTTGGTAGTTCAGTATGGTTGATACGACTCCAGTGCGCTGAATCCTTGTCCAGAGCTCAAAGTTGACAAAAGTTAACGTTTCAAAACGCACGTTGATCCCACGCTGAAAATTAGTCACATAATTCCAGTGACGCGGACCCACACAGTGACTCAAGGATCTTTCTCTCTCGGCGCGCTCAGGAGCTCCACTACCTTCGTATTCCTCCCAAAATATCCCTCACAAATGCACTGGGATTTGTCATGTTTTCCTAAGTATTCCATTAATATTCTCATATTCAAATCTATTACACCAAAGCTTTCATGAATGGCGATGTACTATCCCTTCGCATGAGCGCATCACGATAGCAAGAGAGATCATGATATGTGAATAGATTAAGAAAAATAACTAAGAACAAGAGAACAGTGAAATCGTCAGCTAAACAAGAAATAGAAAACATCATATGTGTCAAGTGTAAAGTAGTGAGTAATTCATGTATGGGCGTGTGCGGGTGGTAATGGGTAACAGGGGAGGCGGGGTAATGGTGCGTAGACATTGAAGGGAAAATGTGTATGAGATCCGATATGAGATGCGATAAGATGAGATAGTACAAAGCAAGAAGCAGGAGAACAACATTGATCACAGGACATAGGAGCATGAATGCGAGTTTGCGAGTTAGAGGGCATCGCAGGCCGGGCATGTAGAGAAAATGGTAGCGCAGACGGGGAAAGGGTAATGGCGCAGGGGGTATGGATATGCGGGATAAAACGAGGGATATCGACATGATGATGAGGTATCAGGGGGCGAAGTGCCATAGGAGTTGAAGTGCAGAAGGAATGATGTTGAATTCTTCGGAGAGAGAGGGAGAGGTCCTATAGAATCCCCGAGTCCTTCAATGCGTTCTGCAGTATCGTCTCCTTCACAGCAGCGAACACGACTCGTATGTTTTGCGTATCCGTTGCTTGGGTTAGGCTAGGAGGCATGTAAAGTCAGCCGACGACGACAGAAGCGATGAGGAAGGCAAGAACTCACTGGGGATACACATTCAGCCGTGCCTTATTCGTCTGCATGAATTTCCACAGAATGTATTTGGCCGCCTTATTGATGTCTGCGCCTCCCGTATACTCCGAGAAGTACTTTTCCAGAGGAACCTATTAAGCGAAGATTAGGGTCCTACGCAACGAGGAGGCGAAAAAGTGGGTTGGGACGTACCTTCGGAAGCTTAATTTTGAAAACATCGATCTTATTCAAGAATAGGATGATTGATGTGCGGATGAACCATCGTGAGTTGATCACGGACTCAAAAAGCACCAGGGATTCCGACATTCGGTTCTGCAGTTTGCAGTTAGGTTAACCCATGAAAGAGATAAATGGAATTGAGAACGGACCTGGGACTTCTCCTCCAGGAGCACCTGATCATACTCTGAAAGGGCAGTGCAAAATATGATACTCGTCACACTCTCAAAGCAGTGTATCCATTTCTTGCGCTCCGAACGCTGGCCACCGACATCAAACATATGTATTCTGCGCGAGAAGGTAGGTTAGGGGCTGACGTGGTCACGCAAAGGAGAAGGTTATAGGAGACATACGATAAAGTGTCCATGGTGAAACGTTCTTCCGAAATGCCAAAAGTCTTCCGTCGTGCGCGAAGAACGTCTGTCACATTTGGTATATATCCCGGTGTGCCAATCCGTAGGACTTCAGAGAAAAAGCTACAAGAGCGACGAGTTAGCTGAACAAAGAATTATAACGCAAAGTAGCGACATACTAGGATGCAGAATCCATGAGATAGAAGTTACTTGAGTGCTCGTTCATGATCTTCTGGAATACGGGATCTTGCCATACTTGGTTTATCGCCTCTGCAATTTCAGGTGCAAACCAGCCCTCCTTGACCTCCTCCTCCTCATCGCTCGCCTTCACTTCGTTCAACCCCTCATCACCATCCACATCATTGTCATCCACGTCGATCTTTCGCCTTCTCGCCCGTCCTAATGTTGACGGCAGATGGCTCGTTGAACTCGCCTTGATTCCTGGTACCTGATACGCCAGAATCTTGTCTGCTAGAACAGCATTCTTCAAACTTGCGCAGTCCATGCGCAGTTTTCGCATGTACACAAGAACGCCATGCGCAGAATCAAGCACATTTTTGTACACGACAGGTCGGTAGGCTTCGAGCTCCGATTGAGAGAAGCCTGATTGGTGGATAATTTTCATTTGTTTGACGATTGTCGATTTACCAGATTCTCCAGAGCCTAAGGTGTTAGGTTGGGGTGATGAAATGAGTTGTGAGACCGTGATAAGCCAGGACGCAATGTGGCGGGCGACTTACCAAGCAATAGAATCTTGCATTCCCGTTTGTACTTCTTTCCGTCCTCCTCGAGCTGCTTGTCAATGGCATCCGACTTCTCCTTCTGCTCGCGGTCTACGGTCGATACACAACCTCCCATAACTGCTGCTGCGCTTGGTTCCCGACCAACAGCCGACGATGTTTCTCAGTCAAGTATTACACTCTTTCTGAAAGTCACGGAATCAGGAAAATAGACCGGGGGTAAGAGGGGTCTTCGTACAACAGCTTCTAAGCCTCAAGACCATATGGCACTGGCAAGCGGGCGCTTGTCGTGGTCGTCGTTAATGACGGTTCTGAGGGAAGAAGTTTGTGATTTGTTTGTGTAATTAGTTCCGATGTGGGTAACGACGACATGTGGAAAGATTTGATTTCATCAGGAGGCGGTACCGTGAGAAACCCGGCCGTGTTCCTAACTGTCAATGTGACACCGCTTGAACGATAATTTACCGTCTCTCTGTTTGTTATTTCCCCTTCATGGACAACGCGTATGCCGTCGGAGTCGCATCGCAAAAAGCACCTTTGAATACTTCAGCGTTACCAGCTTTGCACGACCGGAAAAACGAGGTTAACCCTGGGCCGGCGTGTCAACGCCACTCTCCGGTTCAAACAAAATGTAAGTACGTCGTGATCGACTCCAACTTAAATGCACGTAAATGCAATGGATGAACGCCGCCGATGAGACATGTTAATGTGTTATGTAGCAAGTTTTCTCAGGTGAATGGGGCCGTCATCAGTCCCGGACAGCATACAATCAACTGATATCATGTGTAGGAGACTCGATACTTAAATCTGTGGCTCTCGCTATCGTAGTGCGTTAAAAGATATCGCCTCTGAGTCAAGCCAACGTAGAAGTTAGTCCCTGTAAGTTTTTTCTTGCTTAATTGGTCTCCTTGATTCCACATATGAGTCGAGAGACGTATGAGTTCACAGTTCAACCGTCAAAGGGTGGCTCAATGCAATTGACGTATTCGGTTATGAATCCATGCCACATAAAGTTAACCAGATTTGTACTGTTGAACATTGTGATAGGACTACTTCTCGTAAGTTGGGATGACTGAACTTGAGCTACCATTGCCAACTTTCGTACCCACTTTCGCAAACCATGGTCAACTTACAATCGCATGCCTTGAAATGATCTCGAGTAAAAAGTAACCCAATTGTCAAGCGTCGATACGCGCAAATTAATGTACTGAAGAGGTGATGCACTTGAAAGTTGACGGTTGGCATGGATAATAACACAAAGAAGAAAGATTAATACCTGGTGGATTCCCTCTCAACGAACTCTGTCACAAGCGTTATAGCTTCATCACTGTCGACGCTTAACGATAGGCTGGAAATGTTGGTCTTTGAGGCGAGAATTTCTTCGACGAACATCTGAAGAGCAGCAGTTGTAAGTTCACCACTACCCAAATCCAGTGTCCTGAGTTGGCCGCCTGAGCGAAGAAAGAATTCTTTGAAATCTGCAACCTCTTCCTCAAGGTACAATGAAAGAGACATGTATTCGAGGTTGGGCGCAGTAAGGAACTGATGCAACTTCCGTGGGTCCTCGATTTCGGAGGACACTATGCCGAGGCGCGTAAGATGTGGGAGATAGACAGTACTGCCAGTCCAGCCTGTACTATCCCAATTTGAGTCACTTTCGGCCTCTATGAAAGCATGCTCCAGCTGTATGCAGTTCTGTAGGATCTCAATGACACTATCCAATCTTAGCGGGTGTTGATCCAATATGATATGGGTCAGTTGACTCCAGGGGATACCTTGGATTAGCGGCAAGAAGGTATCTACGACGGCGATGCCGTGGACGAAGCGCCGAAGGTGTGTCATTCCTGAAAAAAGTGGAATTGGTTCAATAGGGAAATAAAAGTCATCCCAACAGGTCAGTATGAGATGCTCTAACTGCGGGAATAATCCCTCTGAAAGATGGACGAACTGAACCGAAGGTTCAATAACCAAAACGCGAATTCGTGACCAGAGGGGGAGGATGAGATAATGGTAGACCAGTGTTGGCAAAGGATGTTCGAAATTTAAAGATAACGTGTGGTGTGGATGTGCGATATTCTGTAAATAGAACATGATTCGAGTGATATACTCCTCGGTCTGAATGTTACGGCGTCCGAAGGTAACGGTGTTCCATATGAAAGGATCATATAGGATAAGGTTGCGCCACAGAGAGCATACCCTCATGATTCCCCAGGGCGCAAAGGAGACGTCCGGACAGCATGGATTGAAGCGGCGCTCGTCTGCAGTATATGAAAATATTAAACGCAGAACATCCTCTGGAAGTATCTTATGAGGAGCCATCGCAACCTTTAGTCTCCGAAGATGAGGACGTTCAAAGGCGTCAAAAGACCTCGATTTAGTCATTCTCTTTTGTGACGCCCAGATCATGAGTTTCGCGAGCGCAACTTCCTTTTTCGAGAGTACCGCAGTATTCG
>JABAJV010000345.1:0-13433 GCA_018854895.1 Tricholoma furcatifolium
GTTAACTAATCTAAGGGCATATCAACAATACAGGGTCAAATATCATCTCTCTTTCTTTTTCTTTTCTTTTTCTTTCTCTTGTGTCGGTGTATGGTAATAGTTTAATGTGAACCCCAGCGATGTGCGATTGCCGCTGGGTAGCAGACTGGCGCAACCCTACGTATATACAACTGTATTTCGAGCTGAACTACCCTGCCGTGCCGCGATAGCGGTCTCGGACTCTCCTCAACCGTCGCGTTGGCGATGCTGGATGGGGAGCAGGGGGCCGATCGCGAGGAAACCCACTACTGGCTCTGATGCCCCTGCACCGTGGCAATGTTGATGACACGACGCGCCGCTGCTTGAGCGCTTGCCACATCGTCCCTCCCCTCGTCCTGGGCGGGCTGCGCATGTCCCACTGAGCTCCCGCCCCCAGTGAAAATTTCGCCTGGTCCGTGCGTAGGAACCGATCGGGTCGCTCACATGGGCGGATCCTGAGAGATGTCACAGCCGCGTTCGGCGCTCGCGTGCTCCAGACCCTATCGATGCTGTTGGGTGGACCGCTGCCGGTTTCCTTCCTTCCTTCCTTCCCTAAACCTTGACTCTGCAAGCCATCATGATGATCAGGGAAATTTTCAAATATCCAGCCCAGATGACATACTAACAAGTTACTCATTTCTTTGAACGATGACTGGCATCATTGACCCCCTACCAGCACTATTCCAGCCGACAAAAATCGGAAATGCGTCGCTCTCTCATCGAGTGGTCCTCGCACCTCTGACGAGGTTTCGCAACACAAAATTGACCCATGTTCCCATTCTTTCGCTGATGAAAGAGCATTACATCCAGCGTGCTCGAGTGCCTGGGACGTTGCTCATTGCCGAAGCGACATTACTCGATCCTCGAGGAGGAGGGTACTTCAACGCACCTGGATTGTGGAGCGATGAACAAATCGCTGCTTGGAAGGAGGTATATCTTGATTGGCATTCTTACTCTTCACGCTTCGAACTCACTTTTCTAACAGATTACAGACGCAGTACACGCATGCGGATCCTCGATTTTTGTTCAGCTTTGGACCTTGGGCCGCATCGCAGATCCCGCTGTGCTCGCATCATACGAGCCATCAGATCCATATCCAGTCGTCGGTGCTTCCGACTCCCCACTCTCTACCCAAACTTCCCCGATACCACGCCCATTATCCGTAGATGAAATACAGCAATACGTTGGCTGGTATGCACGTGCAGCGTCTAACGCTGTGCACCGTGCTGGTTTCGACGGAGTAGAGATCCACGGTGCGAATGGATACCTTGTGGATCAGTTCCTCCAGGCCAGTAGCAACACCCGCACGGACGCTTACGGCGGCAGTGTCGAGCGAAGGAGCAAATTTGCTCTAGAAGTTGTTGATGCTGTGGTCGGGGCTGTTGGAGCGGAGAGAACTGCGCTTCGCTTGAGCCCTTGGTCATTGTTCCAAGGTAACATCCATTCATGTTTTTGTAGGGTGGTTTCTGACGAGCTGGCGTACCGTATAGATATGGGCCTTTCGAACGCGAGAGACCAGTTCTCTCACCTCGTTACGTCACTTGTATCTACGCACCCCGCACTTGCATATCTGCACGTTATCGAGCCCCGGGTCATCAACTCCGTTGATCGTGAACCTGACGCACATGAATCAAATGACTTCCTGAGGGATATCTGGGGCGATCGTCCTTATATCAGTGCAGGAGGACATAACAGAAATACAGCACTTCTGTCAGCGGAAAGGAAGGGAAGAGGAGGTACTGAGTTAGTGGCATTTGGGCGGTTGTATACCTCCAATGTACGTTCCCTCTTATTTTACTTGAAAAGATACTTATGGAATGCTCCAGCCTGATTTGCCGCTGAGGTTAAAGCATGGTCTTCCTCTTGAGCCTTACAACCGAGAAACATTTTACGTTCCCGGGGAGCGTGAAGACGCAGATGTGGGTTATCTTGACTATACTTATGCCGAAGGCATGGAGGTAGAATTGTCAGAGATCCCCAAGGATGTCATTGTAGTGAATTTAAGTAGAGTCGTTTCTAGCCGTACTGATTTATAGTAATATCCAAGGATCCCAGTATAACGAATCTAAGTAGACTCGTTTATAGCCAGATTGATTTATAGTCATGATTTGTATTTGGTACAGGTATTGCACATCGCTTCAAGTGCTACATAATTTCTCAGTCACGTCTCTACAGAGATTGCATTTTGAGTAAGCATTGGGGACAAACAAAAGTTGTTCTACAGCTCCTGAAGAGAGTCGACGTTGTCACTGGGCTTGAGCTCCTCCTCAACTGTGTCTTCAAAAATGTAATCTGTGTAGCCCACATGCGCATCGACCCTCTCCCCGGGCACATAGAACGTCGATCGATTATACGGTTCTAGCTTCAGGTTATATTTCAGCCGCAGAGGGAGATCAGGCTAGAGGCATCGCTTTAATGCGTGGCGCGACAACCTAATTTTTAAACTTACATGGGAAGTATACATCCTTCCAAACGGTGCCAGCTCTGTTCCTCCTTCAGCGGCTCGACGATCAGCGACCTGGAGCGCTATATCGCGCGTATGATCACCAGCCGAGATAATTGGGCGGTCGCCCCAGATTTTACGCAGGAAGTCATTTGATTGGTGGGCTTCATGTTCACAGTCCTCGACCCCATTGATGCGCGGCTCCACGACATGTATGTATGCCAAAGAAGGATGATATTTGACTAGGGAACTGACGAGGTTCGAGAACTGCGGTATCGGGTCCTTCATGCCCATGTCTAGATGCGAGTTAAGTTGTGTCAGAGGACTCTGCGAGAACGATGAACCTGAGGATAATATAACCTGCCTTGAACACTTCCCCAAGGGCTCAGACGTATAGCAGTACGTTCAGCACCAACTACTTTAGCAATGGCGTCAACAATCTCCAATGCAAATCGGTTCCTGGCTTCCACATTCCCTCCATATGCGTCCTCTCTCTTGTTACTGCCATCTTGGATGAACTGGTCCACGAGATACCCATTTTCGGCGTGTATTTCAACGCCGTCGAACCCTGCGCGGTGAACAACATTGTACGCTGCGCTTGCATACCAGGTTGTATATTCGCGTATTTCTTCGATGGAAAGAGGGTGTGGTTTCGGATTGAGCTGAGTTGAAAGCGGCAAATCGGAAGCACTAACAACCTGATAGGGATTCGAAGGATCGTCGGATTCATTGGTAAGTACATCAGGATCGGCGCTTCGACCTAAAGCCCATAGCTGCATGAAAATAGATTATTTGCGCTCATGGACGGCATCAACGACCTGAAACAATTATGATCAGTAGGTAGAATTTGGTCGCGCTTATCGAACTGAAAAGTACCTCTTTCCACGCATTGATCTGGTCGTCGCTCCGGATTCCTGGGGCGTTGTAATACCCACCTGCACTTGGGTGAATGTAAGTTGCCTCGGTAATGAGTAGCGTGCCCGGTATTCGTGCACGCTGAGAGTAAAACTCTTTTACGAGTGGTATCACAGGGACGTGTGTGGTCTTTGTTGCACGAAAGCGCGTAGTAGGCGCGAGAACTACGCGATGAGAAAGTGTCACCGTTCCAACTCGGGTGGGTTGAAAGAGTGCAACTGGGTGAAGGGAACTAGAAGCAGGAACTGCACTGGTAGCCGTGTTTGACATGTCTTCTGTGGCGGGCAATGGAGTTTTTGAAGACGATGTTCTGGGTTCTTCCATTGAAAACAGACACGTTATATAGTGATAAAGACACATGAGCCTTAGATTCTATCGATAGACCCCTCATGGCGACACCAGCTTAACAAGCATAGGATCAGTAAGCAAATGAATCAGCAAGCAAGTGGATCAGCAAGCAACTTCAGGGCTAGCGGTGAATAAGCTTGCTACGCGATGCGATTGGTCCGAAAGGCCTCCAAGTCGTTTGGATAGCAAGCCTGCATTCGGTTTTACTGTTACTAGCCCCATTGCCATCAATGTGGGTTCAAAAGTTGCATTGGCAACTTGAATCGCAAACATGGAACCTAATGACAATGGCAACCTCGCGTTTCTTCTCGGCCTAGATGATACCTCGAGTACTTCAGGGGATAAGCTCATGGATACTGTAAGCAGCTCGCGCATGAAGTCAAGGTAGGTTTAAAAGGTTGCCAGTCGAGTTCAAGATCATCGATCATCATCGTGGTTCAAACGTTGACAGTGGTTGGCCAAATTAACTGCCCACAACTTATCGGTAACCTCTCCAAATTGCAGAGGAGTCACGTGGGTTTGAAACCTTTTTTTGATTCCATCAACACGTTCTACTGTACTAGTACTTTCCAGTCAATTCATTGTTGTAACTTCAGCGGCATGGCATTACGGAACCGATCGCGGGATGCCGACGGGCTGAGGGGAGATAAAGTCGAGGTTTACCAGCCGCAAGGATGAGCATTAAGGCTCTGCTTTGCGGTTCAAGGCATGAATGTAGGTACACGTATGGGAGTACTCAATTTTGACGCAGATTAGAACCATATTCGAGAGTATTTTGTCGTTCTATTCTCTATGCGGAGATTAGCTAGGTTTGGCCTTTCTTACACATAGCGGAGTCCTCTCGCATCAGCCTTCCTACTGTGGTCCACAAATCTATTCAGTATCTACGATAAATTTGGGCATGCTAGCCTAGCGCGTTCCAAGCTCTACGTGTTACTTACAATGTTGGAGCTCAACTAATAGAACTTTGACAGATCACATTTTAACAGACCCCTTCAAGACTGTCCTCGTGATCTCATTTTCCTCGACACCTGGCTAGGCAAATTGCCTTCGGCATCTGGGTAACCCCGTGTAGCGTCCATATTTGTCTCGGGAACAGGGCTTCGCCTCTTATATTTGCAGTGATACTTAAGCAATGCACTGATTATCGTACTGTCCAAGGATGAGCCCCCACGACGTCTTGAGTCCCCTACTTCTGGGAGTTGTCGTCAATGCCTGGTAAGAAAAACAAAGCTATTCATCTCCCCTGTGTTAAACATTGCAGCAGGCTCTATGGTATTCTCTGCTTATTATCGTACAGATATTATATCAATTTCCCTTCTGACGGCCGGGGTACAAAGCTGCTGGTCAGTTTCTTGTTTCATACCCTCCTGGTTGGCGTACACTTCTGAGTCATTTTCAGGTTGCCTGGATGATGTAGGAGGGTTAATCTACACTTTACGCGATATGTTCTTATGGAATATCAGCATGTTGCAGCTTTGCAATGCGTAAGCACCTTTCATTTCCAGAAATATAATGCACGTATACTGAGCTCCCCGAACAGAATTTTAGTTTCTAAAATGCTCTATTACTATCTGATCACGTCATTCGGTACGATAGAAAAACTTGATGGTGCGGTTTGGTGAGTTAATTATAAATCTGAAGGCTACCAGGCCACTGACAGACATTAGGGAGTGGTCTGTGCATCTTGGACTTTCGGTTTGTCTCCTTGTATTTCAACCTTCCAACCATAAGCTTCATGCATGGCAGAGCATTCTAGCGCTCAGTGTTCGGTCATATTTTGCACGGCGAACATTCCTTTGTTCGTTTCTTAACTCTCGTTTGATGTTAGTGCCACACTGACGTGTTTCAAGTGACCAGAAGTCGAGCCCTCTCCCTTCTCATCGTGAGCGAAAGGTTTGTAGTTGTCGAATATCTATGTTGAAATTCTTCCTTTAAGATGGGCCTTGCGATCTTGCAGTTGGGTGAGTGTCTCGTTTTGATGCATCGAGATCCAGGAGCCTTATCTTTGGGTGGTTGATTCAGGCTTTGGTCTCACAATGATGTCCGAAGAATTTAGACTCGTCGTATTTTCCGAATTCCTTTTGTTCAAGGTCTGCCTCTCAGTTCGTGCGTGAACATGTCTTGGGTTGCTTATCGTAATTTAGTGGGTCGAGGTGGTGTGGCTATCATGCTCCATTACCTGCGACCTCGTCATCGCTACAGTTCAATTCATGAACCTTCATCGACATCGTTCTGGCTTGAGGAGGTACTGTTCCAAACACTTCAAGCATTTACTGCCCTACTAACAGTGTCGGTACGCAGGCCGAATCGTTTGGTCAAAATTTTTGTTTGGTACATCATGAGTACAGGCATAATATCCACGTAGGTCCCCGTCGATATCTTCATCGAGCGTGCTCATGGGAGATTATGTACACCACAGCATAGTCGCCGTTGTCCAACTGACGATGGTACGTACCCAAAGCCATAAAATTGTTCAACGCTACATTGTCTATCAGTACATCGTAATGGGCTTTTGCTTTCCCTTGGTATTCTTGAGCATTCCTAAGGGAGCTCGTGCGTGCCTCTTCCTTTTTATGCCTCCATATATTGATATGGTGAGCGTGTAGTGTATGGCGCCTCGTTTCTTGCCAAGTGAGTTCTATCGTCCTTTCGGACGAATGTCTGATTAACTTGTTTCCAGCTTGGACGCGCGTCGCATCTTTGGTGACCCAAACGTGGATAGCTGCCTGGGGTCAAGTCATGAGAAAGAGTTAGTGGTCAGCCCAAATGCGAACAAATCTTCTACGTGAGGTACTTCTTGTCTCTCGTCAACATGTATATGATGGAGTTATAAGATGCATATTTGCAAAATTGTCTTCGATTCAATACAACTGCTTCTTTGCGCAATGACGGGTTCATTGAGTGAGGTGATCTAGTTATCTGCCATTATCTTCAAAAAAATTGAAACTATTGCCGAGTTATTTTTTCAAGATATCCACGAGCACCAACAATAACTGGACGATTGCTGTTTCGTAGCCTTTCCATGGCATCAAGCCTTTCACGTGAAAGCGGACGCCTCTTGCTCTTCATCCTCTTTCCACATGCATTTCGTTGGAAGTGACGATCTCTCGAGTCGTGCCGTGAAAATCTGGTGCCGCAATTTGGGCATTCGTAAAGCGGTTGAGGCACGAGGTGTAGCAGAGCAACATGTCTGTAAAGATCATTGGTTCTTTGGAAGCTCTTCGAGCAGCACATCGTAAAAGGGCAGTGCAATCGATATTTTTTGACTGCTGTGTTATGTAACACTTGGTTGCGTCGCCTAGAAGACAAGGCCGCCGAATTCCCACTCGCAGTCCCACTCGCAGTCCCACTCGCAGTTCCACTCGCAGGCTTGTCGGGCTGTGCTCCTGCTAGTTTATTTTCCATACGGGATGGGAACTGAGGCCATGGCGATGACACATCGCGCCCAACCTCTCCATCAGAAGCGGAACTATGGAGCGATTCAACAGGTATGAGCCGGTGGGCGTGGAGTGTGGAGCCTTGGCAATCGGAGCTGATGGAATAGAAGTCTTGCCCCTTGTCCACAGCATTGTTTGACTCATCGAAGGTGGGTAGCCAGAAATCGAGACCCATAGGAGAAGCTGGAATCCTTGTTTCAGGATCGAAGTCAAGTAGCAAAGGTGGAGGAATGAGAGCTGCTAGAGGCTGGGTTGGAGAGACAGGCAGAGAGGAGGGCAGTGAGAACAATGAGTCGATAGTATGCGTCACAGCAGCTGAAGCTGAGCGCACGGGTAAGTTTTAGGAGCTGTTTTTAACAGAGGAGATTACCAAGTATGTCGACGTCGCTGAGATATAAATCAGGCGACGATGTCATGTTATACTCTACTGAGGGTTCGAGTCCCGATGATAGGGTGGATAACTCTTGAGGGAGGTAGTTAATGTTAATGGATGTCTCCATTTGACGGAGTAATTTCGAATTATTGGATGAGAGGGAAGCATCCGTGGCTTCATAAAATCCATGGCGAAGGGTAGAGAAGCTGTCTTGAGGCTGATACATGGTCGACTTGTTTAAAGTGACGGGTGTGCAAGTGGAGTGAAGCAGCCAAAGATGAAGAGCTACCTTCATGATCTGCGATATGTACGATCCTTATGTAGACGTTTCGCAACCGAAATTATGTCTAAATGACCAGGAATGCAGATCTGCCATGGAAAATCCATTAAAATGATACTTGTGGGCGTGGAAGTGCCCAACCAGTGAATATCGTGGATCGCACCGATTGGCCGTTGGACCCAGAGGCAAACACATGTGCTTTCACCAAATCCATTCAGAAATATGGTGTATGCCAATGCAGTGCATGTGATGGAAATTCTATCAAGGAATAAAGAATAAAGAATTGGCATGTCTGTTACCCTTTCTCGAGAAAATGCGCAATAGGATCCATATGCATTATGTCTGATAGCAACAGACTATAAAGATATTTCACAGCATTTAAGGTGAAACGTAATCTGCGGAATAAAAGAGTAGCAAGTTAGTGTCGACACTGCTCGGCTGAATTTTTTAAGTACTGTGCAAACTGGACCCACAAAAAGAGTCATATTGACGCTGTATGACATCGTCTTGCAAAACAAGAAGAAAAAGGATAGGCTACACAGCAGTATGCGCAGGATTATTTTCCGCCGGCGTGTGAGTTGAAGAACTTGTCAGAGTTGGGGGAAGGACCAGGTATTCAGATGATTTTTTGATCAGATCTAATCATGATCATCGCCCCCACGTGAGCGATGGGCAGCTTAGCCAACAACCAGCATCTGGCAATCCCCAGCTGCCTCATGTCAACAATCTTATTTCTCGTCTAGCTGTGGTGTGTATGTCCGTACGAATACTCGTCAAAATATGGTTTAAATGAAATCCAGAAGATAGCTCAAATGGCACCAACAAGTTCCGACAACCCTGGACCATTGGTCGCGAAACCGCAGCTTCAGGGAACAGATGCCGACGACGGCCTTTTCTCTGCATTGTTCTCTGCAAAAGCACCAGAGATTCCTTCGGTATCCAGGACATCGAAGTCTCGGCACGTTCGACGCATCACCGCCGATTCTGATTCAGAATTCGGAGCTTTCGTGTCTGTACCCGCCATGAAGGACCCATTGACCGCTTTGGATTTCGACTCGCCTGCTCTGACCTCATCACAACCTTTTGAAGAGCTCCCTGCCACCGGTAACTCCACCCTGACGTTTTTCGACAAGTTTGCACAGGATGCAAGGGATTCGTTGGATCGAAAGCAGGGGATATTGGACGAGTTGTTGAATCATGAGGATGAACCACTTTACTGGGTGAAAAATGGAGACCCTCCCTCTACTTCCCAAAAATTTGATTTTCTTGACGATGCACAAGACCCGGGACAGAATGTCAATGCTGAGGCGGAACATTCAACACCACATCCCAATGTTCACGATCCTCATGACGCTACGAAAGCTCAGCCCATGAAAAATATAGACGATCTTCTTGATTTGGACCATGACTTCTTCACTTCAAAAACTCCCGTACCTCCTGATCCACGACCTCATATAACACATCACCCTCCCGATCATTCGCCCTCTCGAACCTCAACTCTTGCTCTACCGATAGTACCAGCACCACCACTTGCCGATACACACAACGCATCGTTCACTGCTTCCCATCCAAATGATAACCATGACCCTTTCGGAAAATCCTACCACCATCGTTCTTCCTCGTACTCTACCCTCACAAATCTCTCTTCAAAATGGATGTCATCCCTGCTCTCTTCTTCTTCGAAAACGCCCGCTCGCCCGTCTCTTGAATCTGTTTTCACAACGGAGCCTGACGTCAACAAGAGCTCCGAACATCCCCCAAATCCTCTAACACTGCATCGTACTTATACTCATCCAACACCACCTGTATCGATTACCCACAATACACCTTTCGGACGCACAGTCAAAGCCTCTCCCTTCGCGTCGCATTCTTACATACCCCCCAGTGGTGCACCTGGGTATCGTGGAGAGCAATATGATTGGGATAAAGGATTTTCCGCCGATCTGGACAGAGAAATGGATGTGGAGGTCAAGGAGCGCGAGCTTGTCGGAGTGCATGGCAAAGTAGTCGCTCCGGACGTTGGACTTCTCATAGAAAAGAAGACTGGCGGTGTCCACCTAACTGGTCGCAGGGCCTCAACGACGCCCATTTTAGAAGAATCCTTGGCTGACCTGGTATGTGATTCACTTTCATCACGGTTGATATAACTGACTTTCTGGTTATTGAGATCCGTTCACATCTTCCAGCCCTGGCAAGGCTTCCGAAGAAATGGATGCTCATCTACTCTCTCGATCAACACGGGATTTCATTGAATACCCTGTACGATCGTTGTGAGGCTCATATGCAAGTGAAGCCTGGAACTGCGAGCCCTGCGGGGGCATTGGTCGTGGTGAAGGACGAGGGCAACGGTATCTTTGGAGTGTGGATGGGGAAAGAGGGTGTTCATCCTAGTCGAGGGAAGGGATACTATGGTAGCGGGGACAGGTACGTTGCACTAATTCAACCTTCGATCCAGCGCTGACGCAAGTGTTCTTTCAGCTTCCTGTGGAAGTACTTGGGCGGCAAACTGAAAGTGTTCAAGTGGACGGGGAGAAACGACTATGTCGCACTTTGCGAGCCCCAGTATATATCTTTTGGTGGCGGGTACGCTTCCTAGCTACATCTTCGGATAGCATCGTTTGATTAACCGTTAATCTCAACAGAGATGGTAACTATGGATTATACCTCGACGATACGCTATTCCAGGGCTCAAGCGCAGCGTGCCCCACTTTCGCCAATGAACCGCTTTGTTCTACTGGCGCAAATAATGCGGGTGTCGTTGCCTTCGAGTGTGTTGGCCTGGAGGTTTGGGGTATCGGCCCATAATGAATTTCGTGGTATGCGGGCCTTCTGCAATCTCTTCCGCAGCACGAAGGAAGTGGCACATACTGTGGTCGATGTAGACTTCGTTGTCGCTTGCGCGTGACGGTGATATTGGCGTGAGGGCCTTGTATCCCTGTTTTAGGACATCCATTTTGTTGAACATCCTCTTGCGTCGGTTCTTGATGTACGACAGGGTTTCCGCCCATGTTAGACGGTCAAGTACGTTAAAGATCTTGTTTAGTGGTGTTATCGAAATTACTACCCCGTGTTGTATGTATACAATGTATCCATAAATTATGTTCCAAAGCGCCCTTTATTATCAACGAGGAATATGACAGGCCCAAGACTATATGTAAGCATGGAGGTTTGTAGTGGTCCTCGATTCCCTCAAAGCTAGCGCATCTAGACCTTTCGCGGGAGAGGAAGCAGACACGCACTGCATGGGAATGCACTGCTCGTCAGCGAACCATGATATCAACGCAACTGAGGTATGACCTGACAGATTTGCGCCCCTGGTTATGTGGCATCCATATGCATGCTCCACCTCTAGGCGGCGGTCAAGGATCATTGTCTGTCGAATCACAGCTCAGTAAGTGTTTCCGACTGTGCGTGGGTCGAGACTTGTCGAGTGTCATTCATCGTCGTTGACTCGGGGACTTCGTCCGTAAAATGAGATCCAAATTGAATGCGAGACAACGGAGAAAGTGGAAAGATCATGTCGCTTCCTCGGGCACTCGCTCGGACATGCAGCAGAATACGGGTTGAGAGGACGCTGTGCATGACCCTTTGGAGCCTGAATGGTGAGAGATTAGAGGACTCAGATTTGCACGCGATACGAGAACTGACGTATTGAGAAGGTCGACGTATTCAGGCTACATATACGTGGTGGTCAGGTATGAAAAAATAAGGTTTGGGACAGCTTTCTTACCGGGCCGGCGACGAGGACCACAATATTACCCAATGAAATGACTAAAAATCGAGACAATAAGCATAATTCACAGCATGAGGGTCATAGAACTTACGGAACATATATATAAAATAGAATATTCCGTCTCGATATAGGGTTATGATGAAGAGGCTTTGCGAATGGCGAAAACGTTGAATCCCAACCCATATAGTGAGTATCATCACAACTGAGTGGCATTTGTTCCAGAAATGAAGTTGGAAAGGTTGGTATAGAAGCGCACCTGTTTCAAAGACCATAAGCAAGGCAAAATCTCCGAACAAGATGTTACTTCCTGCCACGGGATGGCAGCCTACTACGGTTGGAAGTGGAGGTGCACCGTCTGATAATTCTCCTTGGTTAGCTGATTTTGCAGATCGTGTAAGTCAAAAGAAGGGAGAAAAACATACATCGCAAGGAGCGTAGGAAGAAAACCAGAATAACTACGACAGAGATGTATATCGTCTAACAGTTACAATTAGTGGCATTCGCAAGAAGAGACATCGCAACATACAACGTATAAAGTCATAAGAGGAACCAACACCCTGCGCTGATTTCCCCACAGAGCATGCGTTCGGAGTACCAAGATAGCTGAAGACTTCGTTATCATACGTGCATTGGAATGAGGTAGATCCATACCTTCAGCTACACCGATACCAAAAACAGTAGCCCCTTCAATGAGATGAAATAAGTCGCAGATGATTAAGGGGTCAGTTAGGTCCTACATGATGCAACGGAGTAGAGGCGAATGCATGTCTGTATGAGCTCCATGAGTTTACTTCTAGTAAGATGCGATATAGAAGCGTACATCGTGATCACTGGAGAGGCCTGGCGTAAGGGCATCTGACAAATCCTCAGAAACGCAAGCATAGTATATGGTATTGAGGGAAGCACGCACAATACAACATCAAGGGAACATCAATAAAAGTCGGATATCGCGCCAGCAGGAACAACACCTTTCCTATTCCCCACTTCGCTTTCCAGATGTACTCGACCTTTTAATGAAACGTGTCAAATAGAGTCAAGAACAACAACGTTTTTGAATACCTCCATCCCCAGAGTGAGCAAATAATCGTAGGTCTATAGTGTACGAAATCAAATTTCAAGCCATCCATGACGCTCTAGAAAATGTCTCTTACAAGCACTGCGAGGCTGCAGACTAAGTGTGGGTGTTAGCAGATCTAAAAGCCGTCGTTAAAGTGGCTTACCATTGAAATACTAGTTCAAATTCCACATCAGAGATGCATGTGAACTTTAAGATCAAGTCGGCCAACTCACTTTGACTGTCTGAAGACGCGCAGCGGAGGTTGCCAGAGCGTCCATTTGGACACAATGGAGTGAGGGGGAACTGAAAAGCCGTCGGATGCTAAGCGCTAAGCATGCACTCTTGTTTTCTCAGCCATCTACTTGAATTGGCGAGGAGATCTAGAAACACTACCAAAACAGACCACAGCGGACCACGCATCCCGTTTCCACGTGGGTATATGATCAGGAGGTGCAGGGCCCTCGAGAACCAGGCTAAATGCCTGATCCCTGTCCGGATAGAATTTGGGGAAATTTTGAGTATATGCCACAGGTCTATCCGGATAGAAATCGAGGAAAATTGGGTGGAATGCCTGATGGCAGAATCCGGATAAAAAACAGGGTCCCAGGCCGCCTGATTTCGATGCGGATAAAAAGTGGGTGGTCGGGAGTCGAACGAAGCGACCTTCACAACCTGCGGATACGCAGTATATTTTAACCACTTGGCTAAAGAAACATAACAGCAGGATAGCCAATTTGCTACCTATGACCACTCCTGCATATTCCAAGCCAAAAAAAGAAATTTAATCATGCCCACGTTACCCGATTGCAACTCACAACCTTTTAGC
>JABAJV010000347.1:0-13408 GCA_018854895.1 Tricholoma furcatifolium
CAGAATTGAACTCAAGATCTCTCTGACTTAAAGCTGACATTTATGACGCATAACCATTAGACCAAAGCGCATAATATAGACTTCTGTTCAAGTACACTATGACTAGCAGAGCTCAGGAAATTATCAGGAGCAACATATTGAAAGTGGCATTGCTTTGCAGGCAATTGACACAATGAATGCACTTTGACAATCTTATCGAAGTGCCCATATGCTGAAAATCGCAGAAAAACCTGTCAATTCAGCGTTGATTGTATTATATAATCTGAATTTTACTCAGGAAAAATTTATATAGATTTTAATTTGTCAGAATTTTTCGTGGGGCCCAACACAAAATTCATATTGGCCGTCACTGATAAGGAACTCATATGTGTTTGTATTGGATTTGCTATCAACTTGTTGATATTAGCAAAATTGATATCGGATCCTACAAATACGGTCCAGCTGTGTAATCCAAAATAAGCCCGTCAATCATGAGTCCTAAGTCCTGAGCACCTGAGTTCAAACCGTAGCAACAGATACTATTTGAAATGAATTTATTCCGTGGTACATCTTCAGCAAAAAGTCAAGCAGAAATGTATGAAGTGGTGTGATAAATATGATTCAATTATCATCCATTGAAATATCTCTTTGCCCTAATATGCAAAAAAATTGAGGTTTTCAGATATGAGGATGATATGGGTTGATCAGGCCTGATCACCCTCATCAGGTATTATCAGGAGTGACAAGTCTCTCAGTTCTGATCAGAGGTTATACGCACTGACCCGAGCCTGATAAGCCCAACAAAAACCTGACAGCCATTTCTGGCCTGATACGCCGTAATCAGACCCGATATGCTTTTCTGGATTTTTCCGACAGAATGTATTTGGAGAGCTTGATAAACTTTATCATTATATTCTTTCTCAAATTCCTGACCATCCTTGGTGTTTGTTTGATGTCCAAGTACCTCAAGCAACAAGTGACAAGCTTTCTTACTTTATAAAAGACACTACATTCCTCAAGATAGTTTTGCTGGCCATAGAGCATCATATTCCTGATATTTCAATATCGTAATTATTTTATATTGAATCTGCAGCTGTTCAACAAATAATCCAAAGACTATCACCTCTTATGACTATGCAAGTGGGCCAAGATGATTCGACTTATTTCTGGGCTCTTGCTCCTATTCATGCTTCTTTTTATGACTGTTTACATGATCCTTCTCGTGCTAGACCTCATTATATTCCTGAAGCTTTTTTTTATCACAAAACTTGATTATTTAGAACGATTTCATCTTTTGTTTCTCAATGACATTGTTTATACTGAACTTTCTGAGTCAATGTTAAAAACTCAAAGTCGTATATATATGAGCATATTTGGATGTTGGAATCAACTTGAAGCTCAAAGCCAAATTGCTCTGACAAAAGTAATTAAGACAAAAGAGCCTAATTTTTGGTTTCCACTTCCAAAATTTGCTCTATCAGTGCCTTGGGACAACAATAATTTTTATGTTCTTGCTATTGTATGTGCTCAAAGCATAGTAATGATTCTCTATGCAAAGAAGATCAAAGATCTCTGTATATATTTTACTCAAGTTTATGATATTTTATTGCACAATTTTTTTTTTTCAGCATTTGAAGGAATATCCATATGTCTTTCAATGTATAATTGCAAGCTGCCTTGCTTACTCACCTTGTCCATTACAAGGTGCTAATCCTGATCAGTTAGGTTTAGAGTCATCAGCCTTATACAGTGCTATTATTGGACTTAAAGTTGCTGAAGGCCTGACATATATTGATATGGATTCAAACAATTTTTATGAATCTTTGTTTCAAGCAACAGCAATTGATAAATCTTTAGCTCACACATATGTAATAATTATGACTTTTGATCTGATGAAATCATTAAATGCACAAATATTAGGCAAGTGAGTAACACACTTTGATATGTATTAATTTGAATCTAATACAATTTTAAGCAAATTATATCGAGAGTGTAGAGCAGATTGGTTGCATCATCTTTTGAATTCAAATTTAAGCCATGACTTGCTCTATGCTTTGGATTCTATGTCATTTGAACTCCTCTTTAATAGTCAATTGTTTTCAAAAGAAATAGAGCTAGTTGAGACACTTGAGATTAGTAAAAGAAAATTATCAAATAATATTTTATGATGACTTACAACAACTAGCATTCTGAAGCACATATTATAAACAAAAAGCAATGCTACTTATGCAAGACAGGAGAAAATATCCCAGAAGAAGAACATAGTCCAATACTAACAACATTGTTAGAATTGACAGATTCTGAAAGTCGCTGGGATTTCAAGAAAGACTACATTAAAAAATGCTCTATTAGACCTTTTCTGCTTTCTGAAGATGCAAGAATTGCATCTCAGGTTATTGATTGGTTAAATGTAAGAGATTTTTCTTTTTTTAAAGATAATAATTAGGGACAATTATTTACAGCAAGATACAAAATTATCTCATAACACATTATTAAAATGGAACAATTATCTGCAAAGGCTAACAGACACTTTAACAAATTTTCCAGATGAGCAACTTACTCATGTTTTTTTAGTAATGATGGTACAGAGAATATTCATCATATATATAAAGCATCAGATTTTTTGTGCTTGTGAGCTTTGTATAATAGCATAAATATACTATTTGAACTGATAAAGTGGCAGTAAATATAATATTACTACATATTATAGGGTCATCATTATAATGTAGGTAAAAGCTAAAGGTTTACATTACTTGCCTCATTCCTCCTGAACAATATCCAAAGCAGTATCAATTCAAGCATTGTTCCATTTATTCTGCTGGAAATACCTTGTCTTTAATTTTGGGTGTAGAACTGCAACCATACATTAGAGACAGAGCTGCAATGAATAATATATGATGAACTGATGGAGCTAGGATAGTCTTTGAAGGATCAGTTGCCAGCATTGCATTCATGTGGTCTATTATTGAAATGATGTTAGCAAATGAGGGCCTATTGTCAAGAGAGAAGTAGGCTATGGCCTCTTTAAGACCTGAATTGCATTCAGTAATAAGACTGATGATAAATACATGTTACATACCTTTAAAACTGAAAGAAGATCTGATATAACTTGCCAGTCAGCATCAAATAACTCATAATATTGTAAGTTGAGAGCCTTGTCAGCAGTGACAGTGTAAGGGCAATAGAAGGTTAAATACATGGCATGGGCATAATTACTCACCGGCAGAGGAAAATATGAAGAGACTGAGGATTTTCTATGCTAGGAATCAATGTTCTGGGGCCCCAAGGAGCATGAGAAGTGACTGTATAGTACCATCAAGCCTCTGAAAAAAGCGAAAAACATATTAACAGTCCAAAGAGGAAAATCTCCAAAAATTGCCAGAACTCTGAGGAGATTAGATAATTGAAAGAGCAAAAATAGTGTAAAGAAGATGGTATATAAGTTGTGGAGCATGAGGAAAACAACTGGAGGAGATATAAGCCTTTGCTACCTCAGGATGATGGTCATGGAACTTCCTCACCAGGCGTGGAGTGCGAACACCCTGAGCAGGCTCCCAGAGGTGTCCTCATAAATAATCATAACTCTTCCACTTCACCTTGTACTGAAAATTGTATCGGAAGATATGACTGATGACTGTCCAATATGGCCTCTACCTTGTACAGCTTCTCATTCTCCACTATCATGGGAGGTGGTGGTGATTATGCCTGATAGCCAGGGATAGGATCAGCAATGGCAGGGCAGAGTTTAATAATATTGAAGACAGAGTAAAGATGCTTCAAGCTGGTTGCCTCTGAGCACGCGACACATCGCAGATAATCATAATTTCACGTGGCAGAATGGTGACAAAGGTGAAACAACCTGGAAAGGATGATGGCGGTGACAATGAGATGTTCAGATCTCTCTCTTCTCACACCTGTTGCCTCTCCAGGTACGTGCAATAACTACAAACCCTTTCAGAGAGTTACATATCTCATTCTTCCCATGCTCGTACCATCTCCAGTTGACACTCACACACGAAAGTTTTTTCAACATCTAAATAAATCATTTTTATTCATTGCTTGTGAGCTAAGTTATGAGTAAAACTGGTCCAAGTAGTGTCAATTTCTTTGGAGCAAGTCATCAAGTCCCTCCTGAGCTTGTCAAACAAATATCTGATACTTTTGGCATGCATCACCAATCCAGAGCTAGTGGAACCAAAACACAAAAAAGTGGGCCGACCCCTGAGTTCTGCAGGAGAACTTGATCAGCTTTCAAGCCTCCTTCAATGGCTTTGAGATCCAACGTTGATCGAGAGGATGAGAGAAATGACCAAGATAAGACCCAAAATGGATATGATATGCAGATTGGAAAAAAGCAGGAGCAAATTGTTCGAGAATAAGCTGAAGAAAAAATCTCCAAAGCAGATGCTGCATTCAAAATCAACACAATCATTAATGAAGTCGAGGGATTGGATAGAGAGCAAAGGAAACTCGCCTTTGATGAGCATTGACAAGCTGCAATTAGATGCAGAAAAAGAGTTATGGGAGGTATTGACAGACAAAAATGGGACAGTGACAAAGAATTTCATGACAAAAATGACCTCAAAACAATGCAAAAACAACTTGAAGCAATTGAGGTCATTGATGGAGGACCCATACGAGATCATGATGACAATGAGTCCAAGGATGAATTGAACAAAGACAAAGTCCAAAAGAAATGCAAAATCTCGCAACAGGAGTTACCATGGTATCAAGAGGAAGAGCTCACCCTTGACATTGGTCAACCCTTCTGCAAAAAGACCCAAAAGTTACTCTGACTCTATGCTTGGGACCCACAATGAGTTTGAAGAGAAATCATCATCAGCGGTCTTGCCCCTTTGAGTATTCCCATTGCAAAATGGGATTTCCTTTTCAGAGGAACAGCTGTCAATCTCAACGCAGTGTTCAGCGGACTCCACCATGCTGTCCCTCCTAAAGAGAACTTTGGATGTGTGAGACCTACTGAAATCAAATTCACAAACCCAGAGCCTGCAAAACACATCACAACAGCTACCAAATGGAACATGGCATGTGTAAGGGCAACCTCTGGAGGCTGTGGAACACACACAGCTGGCAGAGGGAAATCCAAAGTATATTAGAAGGTTAAATACATAGTATGGGCATAATTACTCACCTGGCAGAGGAAAATCCAAAGAGAATAAGTCTGAGGATTTCCTATGCCAGGGAGCAATGCTCTGGGGCCCCAGGGAGTGTGGAAAGTGGCTGTATAGTACCATCAAGCCTCTGAAAAAGCGGAAAACATATCAACGGTCCAAAAGGGGAAAATCTCTGGAAATTGCCAGAACTCTGGAGATTACCAGAACATAGGAAGGGTTAGGTAATCAAAAGAGCAAACATAGTGTAAAGAAGATGGTATATAAGTTGCAGGGCATGGGGGAAAGAACTGGAGGAGATATAGAGGGGGTAAGGGAGATGTAAGGGCAACCTCTGGAGGCTGTGGAACACACACAGCTGGTAGAGGGAAATCCAAAGTATATTGAGTATACTACAGATATAGGTAGGAAGGTAGCTACTCACCTGGCAGAGGAAAATCCAAAGAGAATAAGTCTAAGGATTCCCTATGCCAGGAATGGCCAAAAGCAAACTTGTTTGGCACTATTTGGCACCAGCTGTATAGTATCTGATCCACAGAAGATGTGAGGAAGTAAGGGAGAAGCCAAACAAGAGAATGTGCTGGAGAAAAGAGAGTACACTGCTGCGCAGTTTTGCTAGTAAGTTGATATCTTTTTTTACAAATAAGTTATGAATGACACAGAGATACAAAAATCAGAGTAGGAAACCCACATCTAATTGATATCACTCAGAGTTGATATAAATTCCATACTGTTCGACATATGATTTTTGCAAACAAGCAAAAGCACGTGATTTAACTGGCAAACGTCCCACCCCGCGATTTATGGGTACATCTGATCGATTAGATGGCTAATACCATGGAAAAAATATCATTATACTGCTAGTTTATTGTATACATTATCCACTGAGCCAACTAGCCATATACCCTGCTCCCATGCCATCATCAACATTAGCCTGAATTCTCAACAGTCCTGCCTGCGCGCCGCCACCACCCCTTCCTGCATTGCTCGGAATTGAAAAAGCCTGAGAATTATTGAAACCAACGGTTGGCTGCACCAGATTTGCTTGGACAAATGGACCTATCCAAATCAGCAGGGAAAGTAACTATCAAGAATGACACACACCGGAGATTCCAAGCCCACCTATAGTGTTTGAGCTGGTGGAAGAGCCTTTGACATGCACAATAGTATTGTTTAAGTGCCCGAGAACAGGAGCCACAGATGACCATGGAATGAGAGGCATCAAATCATCCGGGTGTTCACGCTCCTCAATACTGATTGCATTGTTCACAAAGCTTGGTAGATCATCAGCCTCAGATCCAACACCAAAAGCTAATGAAACATACACTGCCCACCCTCCTGTAGAGATATTTGTGCCCCATATACATTTTTTCTCAATGAAAAACTGTGTCAGCTTGCTGAAAAAATCTGTAACTTTTGCAGCCGTTCCTGTAGCCTTGCATCTCTTCACCTTTTTGGCCGGTGGTGGCATATTCTCCCTATTGCTGCTGGGAGTGTCACTGTCAGGCTCAATCCCAGTGTCGTTGAGTTTGAAAAGATGTATATTTGACCAGGAAAATGAACGCTAGGGCATAATCATCAGTACAGAACTTTTCAAAAGAAATTGACCATGACGCATGATGATGAGAATGTGCTGGGCATGCCCAACATCAGAAATATCCATTGATTGCTTGGATTTTGTTGTGCACTCCATGAGAGTCTGTGACAGACTTGTGGGAGGTGAACCTAGGAGCGCGGTCTTGAACTATTGAAATAAGACACGTCAAAAACAGTTCAGAAAAGATACACACCACACTCTTGAACTGTCCCTTGATATAGGATGCCTCTTTTCCAATCAAGGTTCGTAACACGTCACTGCGAGCTTGAGTAGGAGCACCGTTTTCGAAGAAGTCCTTGAAGCCATTATTTTTGCAGTGCTTTTTAATCTTATCCTATCAAACCATTAGCTCTATCATATAATCATTGCCTGCAATGGCAATGTTTGAATAGTCAGTCCGAGTGTCTTCATAAACAACCACACGACAAGCTGTGTGGACGACATTTTGTAAACAATACCATTAGTCAGAAGCTTCAAACAGATAAGTGTTTACCTTTTGCATGTCAGTAAACATGACACTCTGATCCAACATATTCTCCATCCATTCTACAAGTCTCTTGATGGCCTCATATTCAACATGGTTCCTTTCAATTGCCTGGAGAGTTCGATATCCTTGAGCCATCTTGAAGATCTCTACCTCCAGAAATGGCAATGTTTGAATAGTCAGTCCGAGTGTCTTCATAAACAACCACACAACAAGCTGTGTGGACAACATTCTGTAAACAATACCATTAGTCAGAAGCTTCAAACAGATAAGTGTTTACCTTTTGCATGTCAGTAAACATGACACTCTGATCCAACATATTCTCCATCCATTCTACAAGTCTCTTGATGGCCTCGTATTCAGCATGGTTCCTTTCAATTGCCTGGAGAGTTCGATATCCTTGAGCCATCTTGAAGATCTCTACCTGCTTCATGTTATCTGACATAAAATTGGCCAGCTGAACGTTGACGTGCAGAATCAGCATTATCTTGATAATCATGTCTAAAAAACTTACCTCTAAAAAGGCAAAAATTTCCCCTATGTTTGCCTCATCTAGTTTTATTTTATTGGCCAGCCTGTGTACCCACATTATCATATCCATTCCAACAACTGGCACATGTGGTGTCATAGTCGGTGCGCCAAAAGGATCTTGAGTCAAATTGCGTGAGGGATCAGGAGAGTTGACACATGAATAAGCAGAGTCCTCATCTGGGCTAGATCCACTTGAAGATGAGAATGACTGCGTTGACATTGTTGGTGATAAGAAACACAAAGATTCGAACCAACTTCTACAAACAAAGTCATAAAGGTTCACGTGATTGTGACCATTGAGTCAGTGCGAGGGAGGGCGAGACTGAGCAAAAGAAGGGTGTTGCGCATCTGTGCTGTGTTTAGAACATGGTCGTGAGGATAATTGTGTTGAACACTGAGCTCACGCTCACTGGTCACCTCCTGTTCTTGATAAACAATGTGAGACTTCACAAGTTTGCATGCATGTTCAACACAATTGTGCTGCACGTTCACGGCACAATGGACATCCTGAGATACTTTAACTGCATAACGTATCCCAGAAAAAAGCCAACCAACCTTTACACTGATACGAACCCATTCATCCATGGTATGAAGCTGCACTCGAGGCATCCAATAATGTTCATGCATTTCCGATGAAATACATGGAGCAACGACCAAAAAGCTGCACTGTCCAATTGATTCCTCAAGGGAACCAACAAGCTGGATTGACTAGATAACTTGACCAAGGCAAAACCTGTCTGCTTGTCCACTGTAGATGATCCAACTTCCATGGCTCATGATGTCACCATTGGAGATGACAGTCCTAGATGGCATGTAAACCATACAGTCCTGGTCCACAAAGGGTCAGTGTGCTGCTCGTGACTTGCACCATTTAATTGGCAGTCCACGATACATGCATCTCCCTATATAGTCTTGTATTAGCAGGGCAAAATATGGGTCTTGGATGGTCCTTACCTGTCACGACATCCTCAGTGCGCAAAAACCCAAAGAAGTCCTCACCAAAGTTGGATATGTCAAGCAGCTTGATAGGCTCGGGACTAATACTGCACCATTTGAGTTTTCCCCCATCCTGAACACGTTTAATCCATGTCGATGATGCCTTCTCAGAACGTTGATTTATCACAAACTTCCCACCACTCAGCATGTGTCGAATGTGATTACCTTTTGCCATGTGCTGTGCAATGTCTTGTGAAGGGGCGTGTTGATTGCTATGAATAGTAGCAGAGCGGATCATGGCATTGAAAGACTCGAAACCTTCAGTTGCAAAATGCATAGCTGGCCCAAACCATCTCACATGTTCTGGAAGGTGTAAAACAATGTAAAACTTGTGTTTATTGAACCATCACGGTGTCATGTGGCAGGTACAGTCAAGAAATACGTCTATGGCCCGTTTCATCTGTGACTGCAGTAAAAATTAATTAGATGTGAGTAGAGTTAGAAATGGTGGACAAACACACAAGATATTCTTCAATGTTGTCAGTATGGGGCTGCCATACTAATGGTATTAATGCTCCCAAATCATTCCAGCACTCAAGAATGTCCTTCTCCAGCAAGTTGTACAAGACAAAAGGTGCCACCTGCGCAACAATGCGGAAGTTACGACCAGCGAGAGACCCAGTGTATGTAACTAAGATTGAACACAACAGCGAGGATATTCCCAGACCTGAGGTATCAAATGACAATAGACGGGCAATCAGTATGTCTTTTTTATCCAGCTTGAGACGATGAATGGCATCACGCCAAAAGTATTTCACGAAGCCAAGTAAGATGATGTGGAGAATTTCAACTGGAGTGTCCAAATGAGCATCAAAATCTGTCAAACAATGGTCATTCCATAATTGAGTGTCTGTAAGGGTGACCTCTGGAGGCTGTGGAACACACACAACTGGCAGAGGGAAATCCAAAGTATATTAGAAGGTAGAATACATGATATGGACATAGCTACTCACCTGGCAGAGGGAAATCCAAAGAGAATAAGTCTGAGGATTTCCTATGCCAGGGAGCGATGCTCTGGGGCCCCAGGGAGTGTGGAAAGTGGCTGTATAGTACCATCAAGCCTCTGAAAAAGCGGAAAACATATCAACGGTCCAAAAGGGGAAAATCTCTGGAAATTGCCAGAACTCTGGAGATTACCAGAACATAGGAAGGGTTAGGTAATCAAAAGAGCAAACATAGTGTAAAGAAGATGGTATATAAGTTGCAGGGCATGGGGGAAAGAACTGGAGGAGATATAGGAGGTGCAAGGGAGAGGATATGTGGGGGTTGAGGAGGTGAAGTAGGTAAATCAGTATGGTGAATGGCAATGAATGGGGAAGCGAAATAGGAAAGAGGGAGAAGGGAAAGGGTAAAGGAAAGGCAAGGAAAGGTGCCCCCTTACACATGCCCTCCATGATAAAGGAAATCTGCAACGATGCTGTGATACCTAACAGTATCAGAGACTTCGCGTGCCAGGCTCTAATGAACCTGGCCTCAGCCCACCACTCTATCATCAAAGTGCGAGTCTGAAAGACTCACAATGCCAATAGACAATGAGATGAAGAGCCTGCTCTTCAGAAAGGTAGTCTAGTCTACCTTTCGACAGAAAACCTCAACCTGCCCAAGGTAGAGCTTGAAAGCTCTGCCCCAAATGGGTAGGGCCGTACAAGATAGAGACCGCCCAGCCCGAGGTGTCTAAGTACACCCTCGAGCTACCTCAGGTGCTAAAGGAATGACAATTATTTCTGTCGTTCCACGCCTCCAAGTTGAGACCCTACCATGCCACAGATGACACAATGTTCCCTAATTGTGTCACACCACGAACCCTATGACTTCGGGGCTGCGGACGACCAGGAATGGTTTATCGACAAAATCATAGGTCATTGGTGGAACACCAATGACCGCCTCAAACTCAAAGTCAGGTGGAGTCTAGGCGACGCCACCTGGGAACCCTTGCAGAACTGTCAAGAGCTTGAAGCTCTCGACCAATACCTCGAGCTGCAGGGCTATCAAAGAGGATAGCTGCTAAGCGTCGGTTATGACTTGTGTTGGGACCTGCTTGTGCATGCATGGGAAAATATTATGTAACCCCATGCAGGGTGACACGTAGAATTTTTTCTTCTAAGTCCCCACAACGTCTAGTACATTGTACGCACACCAGCAGAATCAGCAACAGCAAAAAGCAACTGACAGAAATTGAGGGCAGGGGAGTGAGAGGGGTTCTAATAACCTCTCCAATGCAAAAAGAAGCTCAAAGCCGAGCTTCATGGGGGGGAGAGATGAAGGATGGGGTCGAGGAGGAGGCGGGACGTTTGGAGGAGCAGCAGAGGGTAGTGGCGACTTTGATGGTCCTCCTCCCACAGCGGATTTGAGCCGTTGGCCGCAAGGCTTTTGGTGCCAAGAGCCAGTAGCAGGGCCAAGTGGGTCCCAGGGTGCACAGGCCCAGGGCGTGGTGGGATCAGCGGGAGCGTATCCTGCAAACCCCTTTGCGCTACCCACGTCTGCAAGGGCTGCTGGCGCGAGAGGATCAGTGGAGGGCGCAGCGTTGAGGGCCCCCATGCTGGTGCATCCACCAACAGATGCTGTGTCCGGAAGTCGAATGGGTGGTCCAAAGGCAAAGGAAAGCAGAGGAAACAAGATTCCTCTGTCATGACTGATGCACAGATGGCGGGTTTGCTCCAACATTTTTACAACATTGGAATGAGGATCACTGACGGTATCAGTCTCAGATCCTGTTGCGCAGGAAGCTGTTGTCTTCCTGCTGGAGAGGTTGGAGCGAGCGGAGGCTGCCAACGCTGAGCTGCAGCAATGCGTCTTCATGCAAGCTGACACGCTGAAGAAGAGGGAGGTGTCACCTCCCCAACAACAGCCAAAATCGAAGAAGGCGCAGTCAGAGCACCCTGCCTGACTGGTGGCAGGGAATAAATTGGTGCTGCCTCTTCCTTACACGGAGATGGCAGCTGAGGAATTGCTCAATCCTCAGCCCATGGATGAAGAGCCGGTCACTGTGGAGAGGCAACCGCCTCTCTGCCCATGAGGATACATGCACCTGCCTTGGATACAGGTGCAGTGGTACATTACTGGGAACATGGCAGTGTTCGCTGAGGGTGTGGAGGTCGGCTTCTCACAGGACCTCCCTCGAAGGTCAGGGGCAGACGTTCTGCCCATAGGACCCCCTACCCGGTACGAGATCCCTGTCCCCATGATGCCTATGGCATCATTTGAGACTAGGAACAACCCTCCTGCACCACCACGCGTGAAGAGGAACCTATATGTTCCTCCTGAGCAGAGGGAAGAGGGTGCACCCCTCTTCCAGGATGTTGTGGTGGAGGAGGGTGATGACAATGATGATGACGATGGACAATCATCATCTGAGCTTGAGGGGAACTACGACACCCCTGACAAGTCAGAAGACAATATTACTAGGCATCGTCAAAGGGCTTGACAGGAAAAGGAGAAGCAATGAGAGGCTGCTCATCACCAGGAGTGTAAAGGGAGAGATAAGAAGGAGCGCCGGCAAGACGCTGGCGGTACGCCCAATGAATGGGAAACCATCAAGCAGAATGGACGGTTTGAATGTGGTAATGCATTCAATGGTTTGTTGGGGCCCGAGTTTTATTACTCTCGCCCCTTCAACCATGTCTTTGTTGGGCTGGAGGTGCAGGTGGCAGCCTGCGCAGAGCGTGCAGGGGAGTACTTTGCTCCCTCAATGAGATTGTATGAGGTTGTTCCTTGGGGTATGCCCATGAACCCTGAGGAGTTGAGACAACTCGTCCTCTTCATGAGAGGACATGCGAGGAATACCCCACCCTATGACAGGGTAATAGCCCAGAGGATGTTGATGGAGCTGGACTGCATCGTCCATGCTGTGTCCCCCAACATGTGAGACTGCACGATGCAGGCCAGCCAGGCATTCCCTGGGCTGCGTCAAGATTTGAAGGAGAGATTCTCCCTCATAACGAGGCATGGGTGTGGGTGTCATGGGCCCTCAATTCCCAAGCTAGGGTTGAAAACCCTAGCAATCCAAATCAAGGTGCGGGGCTTCAGCCTGTCCCCGTCTCTCATGGTCTCAACATTGACGAGTGGTGCAGGTACATCCTGCACCACGGATACCCTGGTTCCCCGAACTAATTCACTGGAGTGGCGATGGATTTTGCCCTCTGCGTTGAAAGGCGGTCTGCCTTCGGATACGCGCTAAGTAGGGCACTTTGCCATGGTGTTGGCATGCCCTGGGTTGTACTGCGAGTTCATTTGCGAGTATGAAGCCCGATTCCCGCAGCACCCTTTCATGCCACAGGGAATTGCGGTGCCCACAGTGAGCCTGCGCTGCCTCATAGCGACCTTGAGTCAGGTCACCAATCTTTCAGCGGCGGATATACTCCACCTCCTATTTGTCAACCGTATTCCACCCACCTGGGTGGATCATTCCTATACGTTTGGAGTGGTATACCTCAGTTACCACTTCACTGCGAGTGCACTCACTCGCAAAACCATGCTCAAGATGGACAATGACCGTCACGAGCGTCTTCTCCGCCTGGGACTTCCCCAGGCCATTGCGGCATGGGACGGGTGGTATACACCCTCCCCCAATGACAGGGAGCGCTGGAGGGTGCTCCAAGGCTTGCACAACCGGCATGCTCTGACCCTCTGGGATACAGGGAGCTGGTTTTTGTACATGCCTGGGACGCCCTTCGACGTCCACTTCCTCTA
>JABAJV010000348.1:0-13398 GCA_018854895.1 Tricholoma furcatifolium
TCAGACATCCTCCAGCTCCCGAAAATCCTCCTTTGGCTCTGAATTTTCCAGTCGGCGGCGTTCCTCATCCTCTTCCGTCAGCTCTATCCCATCGAGCGCTCTTACCACTCCTGTAGGATCGCACATTGAGCTCCCAGGCGAGGTATTCTCGCCCTCGGTTGGCCCTGGGTATCGTCCAGATAAGCGTGATGGTCCCGCAGTAAGATCGTCTTCTGGGAAGAAAAAGCTTTCTAACCATGTGTCGCCGCCCACAAAACGGTGATTTCAACTTCTCTTGTGCTCTTTCTATGCATTTCTACACATACCTATACCTATGCTCTCGTCTTAATCAGCTTTCGCCTCTCAACTTTGCATATCTTCATTGTATCTCATTCTCGTTTGATTGTATGGTGTTTTGTAGGAATTATCATGTATGCACACATTGTACAATATGCAATATCAAAATTCATTTCAAAGATAACATTTGTCTGGCGACATCCTTGTAAAAATAGCTTTTTTGTACATACAAACAAAAAGACGGCCGCGCCTTGGTCTTGCCGGCAACCCAGTTCTATTGTCGGACGCGTGGTTGTGCTTACCTAAGTAAATCAATGCATTGTTCGCTCATTTTGGAAATGAAGAGAGAGACTATACGATGTCGAACCTATCCTCTCATCCTCCTCACCAATGTATCAACCGTCAGACGTCCCTTCACGCAGGCTTTCCGCCAGCCAACAAGGCTTGCTCGCGTCAGGCACCTACGCTAGCACCTCCAAGCTACCCTTTGAGGACTCTTTCCTGCCGCAAATACCAAAAGCGAGCTCGATAACACCTCAATTAGAAGCTATTGGACTTCTTCCCTCAGCAGCGGCACAAGTTTCGGACGCTTATACTAAATCGGCAGATCACCTGTGGAATGTCTGTCAGTCCTCGTTGCAGAACGCGTATATGAAGGCGTCCCTCAAAGGCCGTGTCACTTCCCAAGAACTACAGGCTATAACAGAAGCATGGTCCCATGTTTATTCTCAAAAGACATGCGAATGGGCAGAAAAAGCACTCTCCAGTGCCCGAGAGGCTGTTACTAAAATAACTGCTTCTATGACGCCCGCCGTGAAAGAGAAAAAGCCTGTCTTCAATCACGTATGTCCTCAGTTTACGACTAGAACTCGTGTATTGATTCACTTTATAGGAATACACGCCTCTGCTTGAAAAATACTTCCAATATAACGCGTATCCTTCAGCACCCGATAGGGCGATGTTGGCAAGAAAATCCATGATGACACCGCGGCAAATAGAAGTTTGGGTATGTGCGATACTGCGATATCCTGATGTTTAAGATATTGAAGAATTTGTAGTTCCAAAATCATCGTAATCGTGCGAAAAAGGAAGGAAAGGCCCTACGGAAATTGGGGGATGCACCACTTCCAGCCGAACTCTCTTTAAAATCTTTGGAACGAGAGATGCCTTTTTTCACTATACCTGTCAGCGAGCGAAAACCGATCAAGGAATCCACACCTTTCAAACACGATTCTTCAGACGATGAAGAACCTGTACGTTCTTTTGTTGACCATCTGCGTATTTATTGTTAATTGTTTTTCTCGCAGTCGAAATCACCAGAACCACCTGCATCGGTGTCGCAAACGGAGACTTTCCTTGACCTTCCTCCACCCCCTCAAGCCTTTCCGACAATATATGTGCAACGTGATGCAAACACGACCGAGCCAGGGTCATACAAGTTTCCTCCACCTGTCTGGCTCCGCAAGCCTGCTACTCATTCTTGCCCGCTTCCAGTACCGGTAGACATGGATGATTTTACCGTGGAATTTGCTCAGAAACTCCATCTAAGAGCTCCAGAGCTCAAATGCCGCCGATCCTCGGGTTCGCAGTCTTGGTGTTCAAGTAGATACATTCCTCTATGTCCGGCGCCTCATCCCGCATTACTCCGCTTGGCTAAGGTTTCTTCAACCTTGCCCACTTCCACAACGTCATCACGGCGTACCTCTCGATCCCCTGCACCTTCTTATTCCGCAAAGCCCAAGCCTGTCGCCGAAACACCTTCGCGACGAAAGGCTTCTGGTTTTCCTAAACGCACTCCAAAATCCAGAGGCACTGCCCATTGCCGTGGGAACACTTCAGTGTCAGACAGTACTCCAGAACCATCATCACACCGGTCACCAGCAACGTCTAATTCCCGCACCCCATCTTTCGAATCAGAGGTATCAAGCCGGCGACTTTCATCGTCCTCCAGCGGTTCCTCATCGATTTCCCCGACTACCCCTGTACAAGTTATGGCTGGGTTGCTTGGGGACTCGGTTGTATCTTGCGTTGATGATGACATTGTCGCTGTCGAGTCCAATGCACCGACCACTTCACTAATAGAAACAACCCGAATGCGATCGAAACAGAAGCAGCGTCCAATGCACCGACCACTTCACTAATAGAAACAACCCGAATGCGATCGAAACAGAAGCAGCCTTTTAGGCTTGACCTGGATGCAGCTCCCTCCTTGTTGGTGAGCTGATATCGATGACCTTTTATCACCACTGCATTGCCTACCGACATATGCACACCTCTACGCATAACTCTGCATAATTCAGCATTTGGTTCTTTTATTTTCATTTTTCCTTGGTATCTCTTCATGCATCATGTTTTTCAACTTTCGTTGCTTTTCCGTGGCCATCGCATTACTTTCCATATACCATCGCAACTCTGTATCGATACCAATATATGCACAATGTATAATTATGATCTCACTCCCACAAATAAACGTGAACTTGATTTATAAATTGACCAGAGTCCCGTCAATGTACTGGGTAAATAGGTATACAATTTCTTTCAAACACTAAATTTCTTAAGCGAACTTGGAGGCCTACGGACCCCTTCAGTTGGAGTGTCATTTTACAGTGAATAAAAAGAACTCACCATGCTCAACAATCCGCTCAAGCCCCCAGAGTTTCCTCCGCCCATGAAGCCGCTCAGCTTGGACTGTACCATGAGTTTCATGACGGTCATCGCAGCACTGTTGACAGCCTCTTGCTTGTTGCCTGATGAACCTCCACCAGCGCTATCGAAGAGCTTGGTGGCCTCCGCCATAGCCATGCTGATAAGCTGGTTCTGAGAGCCACCACCGCTGCCTCCGGAGGTGAATTGTTTGAGGACCTGTGGGGCGATTAGTTAGATGCGCGTACAATATGGGGTATATGCATCTGTACCTGCATAGCAGCGGCACTGCCAAGAGCGTTGGCGCTCATGTTTGAAGCACCTCCCTGCTGATAAGCAGCTTGATGAGCTTGAGTGACTGATGCCTCATCTACAGGCTGCTCATGCTCATGCTATAGAAATATACAAAGTCAGATCGATGATTTTACTTGCTACTCGGAAAGTAGATACCTGGTTGTTGTTCACATAGCTTAGTGCAGTGTGGAAGAGGTCGCTTGCACCAGATCCGTGCTGCTGGGCTGTGTTGATAACCTGCTGGTGGTCGACTGATGGAGGTAAGATTCGCGGATTCTCTCGACAATATTAGATAGGCTTACTGTTCACTCTCTGAGAACCAGGAGCAGAGTTGTCTGGGGAGTTGAATTGAGCACCGCCAGTCTGATTGAAGTTAGCTGGAGATGCCAAGAGATGAGATTGTTATCTGGGAGAGAGAGATGAGTTGATCGCACAGTGCTGGGATTCGTTGTATGCTTCGTAGCCTTGCTTTGCGAGGTTGATAAAGGAGTCCTAACAGGTATCGGATGAGATCGAGGAGAATAGCCAATAGCGAGAATACTGACCATGGTGTGTATGACTTGAGTTGACAACGAGAAGGCAGCCCCAACATCATCAGTCTATTTAAGGCCTGTGACATCATCACAGATGCGCCACTTGAAATTAATATTAAGCTTTGTATCTACAACATCATGGACGCGTCTCCGTCGCAGAAGACTCAGGAGGAGCTGTTCCTGAACTACCAAAAGATCCCTGCACAGCACCCTTGGCTTTCTCCAGCGCCTCCTTCGCAGTTCCCGCATCACCCCCAACGCTGTCAGGAAGGTAATGCTAAAATACACCTGTCACATTCAGGAGAACGCGTTATTCTAGTCAAAGACCCACCTGAGCTGTGTGTATGGCGTTCTCGACCGTTTCTTTTACGTGCTCCACAAATTCTGCACCAGCTGCTTTGGCGGCTTCTACATCATGCTTGCCTTCTGCAACTGCAGCATTGGTGGTGACGGATGACTGCTGCTGAAGTTGGTCGAGGGCGGAAGGCGGCGCGCCCGTAAAGGCAGGACCTTTGTGCTGTTAGTGCAATTTATATTTGTACTTCTCAGAGTCAAATAAATCACAGACAGCTCCCTCACCTTCGCCAGGTCTGCAGCATCAACCGCAGCTTCGTGCACATGCTCCGCATTAACCTCGATTTCATGGGCGATCTTGGATGTTGGTGCTTCAATTCGAGCTTCGGCTGCAGTCGTCTCACACTCGACCTCCCTGTACCAAAATCAGTAGCTGGAAGAGCCCTACGACCCGACGCACTCTTTGCCGTGAGCCTCTTCGACGTTAAAGATGTGACCAGGATGAATTCCGGACATGGTTGGATAGAGCTTGAATGAACAGAAAGGACGACTAATATATATTCCTCGGATTGGAATCGATGACATCATAGTAAGCTTGGGATGACGACGATGAACGAACTCTATTGTGGTGCCACTTGCCATGTACTACAGCGTAACCTATTGATCGTTCTAGCAAATGAACAAGGGTATAAAGGAATGGAATGAAAGTATAGAAGCGTCCGTCATGAAGCGAATCTTTTGGATACAGACATGAGAAACGATACAACGAGAACGATGGGCGAGGGAATGTGATCCAGAAATGCATGGCATGATATCGAGCCCAGAAGAATGGAATGCCGAAGGGAATAATGTCATCATGAAAAAACGAACGTAACTACGAGGGAAAACCTGAATTGAGAGCCAAAAGAAAAGAAAACGAAGAAAACGAAAAACGAAAAGGAAAGTACAAGATACATGCAACAAAACGCGCAAAGATGCGTTTTTAGTGGTTCTCGTCCTCCCAGGAACCCATTTTTAGGAAGCGTGCAAGCACCTCCTCGGAACCGCGCTTAAACAGCTCGACACCGCGCGCTGGGTCCCACACTCGTCCAGCCTTTCGTAAAGGTGACGGGATGGGCTGGCCTTCCGACGGAGACAGCGGGCCCACCGAGGAGACAGGCGACCCAAGCGACGAGTCATTCGACGCTTGCCTGCTGATTGCACCTGGGCGGCCAGCAGGGGATGAGGGCGGGCGAGCAGAAGTCTTCTGAGGCGGAGTGATATTGTTCTTCGAAGGCCGAATAGTGACAAGCGATGGGGAAGTAGAAATCGGAGGCCGGACGACTGAAATTGGTGGGGATCGAGCTATGCTGGGCGAACGAAGACGAGCCTCTATCGTGGGCGAAGAACTAGGAGGTGACGCTTTATCTCGTGCATTTTCAGCCTCATGCACCGTAACGGAGGGTGCAGTGCTAGGTGGAGAAGCAGGAGACCAGTGACGCCTTCCCGACAACGTAGGTCTCTTAGCTATAGCAATATTTCCGCTCCGGGGCGAAACGACCGGAGAAACCGTCTGAACGCTTTGTTCCTTCATCTCTCGTTCTATGGTTTGGACGCCAATCTCGCGGTACCGCGGAGCATCAGCCGCAGTCCGAGATCCTCGCCTGGATCGTCGGTTCTTCGCAGAAGCAGCCTCCCGCCCCTTGCCACCGGCAAGCCTTTCATCCTCGCTATCATCTCCTTCGTCCTCTACATCTCCGTCTCTGCTACTAACCTCCGTCCTATCATCCCAACTGCCGCTCTTTCTCTTCTCCCAGCCGTCCTCGAATGCTGGTGCTAATGCATGGACAGCAGGAGGGCGCGCCAGCCGCGAGGCATATTTTTGAATACTGGGCACAGTGTCCCATGCATTCTGATATACAAAGGAAGGGGGTAATCCCGTTAGCGGAGACAATATCGGCGGAGGGCGAGCGGATTTCATTTCTGGTGTAGCTGGTAGCTCAGAGGATTCCGTCTGACTTGACTGGCTTTCCGGGCTCAAGAACAACGTAGGCTTGGGTGAGTCGGTAACGGGGAAGACGCGCCCTGGAAGAAGACGTGGTTTTTCCTCCCAGGGAAAGACGGGTTTAACCTTCGTGCTGTCCGGACTAGGGCTTGCACCAGTTTCATCTTCTCCTGTCACATTTCGATAATGACCTTCCTTGATTAGAGATTGCGGAATCTCGGTGCGCGGTAAAGGCTCAAAGAGGACTCTTGAATCGGGAACTGCAGGTTGTTGGTTTGACTGTTGGCTGAAACTTTGTCGAGGAGGGGAGACATCCCAAGCGTTCGTGAAGTAAGTGCTAGTGGGGAAAGCCGTCGCAGCAGGAGTATCAGTTGGAGGCGGCTCAATGGCCGGATTCCATATCAGCATTGTCGGAGAGTGAGGCCGCGGTGGGTCCGAGACTTGTGCAGGTTGTTTCAGGAGGGGTGGAAGGGCCAAAAGATTTTCGAAATGTTCATACTGCCGCGATTTCTTGTGTGGACGCTGTGAAGGGCTTTCATAGCCAGAGGGAGCCGGGAATGACATGACTGCAGGACTATCAACACCTGGTGTCACCGGCGGCAGAGGTATAGAGCGTGGGTGAGGGCTAGGAGGCATCTCATTGGGGCCAGGAGTTGGTAGTGTGTCCCATCGTAGAGGAGATTCGCCTGGAAGACTAATATGACGTGCAATTGGCGTGTGCGGGTCTTCTTCAACGGTTACAATAGGAATTGACTCTTGAGGAATTGGCTCCGGAAGCGTTTCCTCTCCAGTCTCGACAGTTTTGTCAATAGAAAGCTCTTTCAGCTTGGGACGCATCAAATCAACTCGACCTTCAAGCGGCATACTCTGATATTGACCGTGATGATGGTCATCGCGGGTAAGGCGGTCGTATGGAGTAGCTAATGCCGCACCGACGCCCTCAATGGCGAGCTGCCTAAGTTCATCAAGAGATAACTTGTTCTCAGCTACAGGTAGAGCTTCTGTCCGATTCCAAGCCGATTCATAGCGTTGGTGTTCAAACTGGGGACGTGAAGCCGGCTGAGCACGGTAATGTCGGTCATAGACGTCATACCACCGATCAACAAGAGAGCTGTAATCATAAACTTGTTGAGGTGATGTTGAGGACTGGATGGGCTGGCTTGCAAAGGGAGAACGAAAAGAAATTGAATGCCACGGCTTGTTCGGACCGATAAAGTGAATGGCAGATATCTGCGAACCAAATCGTTCGTATGCAGGTGCATAGCTATGATGTGCATAATAAGCTTAGTTACCAACAGAGTAATTGGATACAGAACGCACGTATAAGCAGCAGTTGGGGTAGTGTTGTAGGTGAAACTCAGCCGATGCCAGTCATTTCCTCGCCATTCGTTTAGAAGTCCTTGATCGCCCCCATCCCAAGACCCCTTGGTTTTGAGTAACTTGGTAAGCTCGTTGAATTTCTCTTCGCCTGGAGATAAAACCATCACTCCGGAGTTGAATATATCGGGCCATCCAACATCAGGTGTCGCGGAGAAATCGTAAGGTAACGTGAACAGATGTGAGAGGGGACGGATTGGAAGAACATCGGCGTCAAGAAAGATGACTTTTGAGAACTGAGTGAGGCGAAATACGTGTAGTTTTGTAAGGACAGTGTTGAGGTCAAGGCGACCTATGAATTAGGTTAGTTTCCTAAGCGAATGGAAGTAGATAGGCAAAAAGAGCGACACAAACGCGTCCGGAATGCCCCGGAGTGCCTGTGAAAGCATTCTTGCAAGGATATGGCAGACTTTGACCTGCAGTCTTGCAGGTAGTCGCGTAGTCGGAGATGTAAGACTCACCAAGGAGGGCTAAGCCAGCTTCATCCTGCTGAAGGATTGCCTCGACACCAACTACAATGTCAAATGCCCGTCGAAGGAGCTTGATAGTCGATACATCGACAGTTTCTGGAGTTACCAGACAGACAGTTTGGAATTCGACCTCTGGAGGAACAGGTGGAGTAGGATGAACATCTTTGAGGGCGCCAGCAAGGGCAAGAGCACCAGGCAAGTAAGAATCTGAGGAAACTAAAGTTACAAAGGCATAAGGAACAGCCATTCGACACCAGCCCAATGAAGGGTGGGGAGCGGGAAAAGAGGAAGTTGAGAATTTGAACCCAAGGCTCGCAATGGAGTCCTCCAAGAAGTTACGTAAACTTGGTTCAGGAAGATATGGGAGATTTATCTCCAACTTGTTCAAACGTTCCTTATGTATGTATGAACGTCCCTGGTGCCGAGAAACGGAAATGAATTTTTTTTTTGGTTATCAAGGTTGCGAATATGTGCCTTTCCTCATGAGAGACTTTACTCTACACATGATATGGATTTGATCATTAAAAGCTGTGCGGCATTGCATGGATAGCCGAGGAAATTTCTTTGTGACTCGCGACGTCACTTGCATATACCCACCATGTCTGACTCCCATCGACATCTATAGCCTATGCATAACATACATGGCCTTCTCATGTCGTCTGTCTCGTCTGCCCTTGGGGCTCCATTTTTCACTTAAACCAGCGTCAAGGCCAAAAATTGTCAGGCACGCCTCGATATGGACTCGCCCTATTACGCCTCGACGCTTTGAATATAAAAAGGCTCTTTGGCTCATTCCATTATCAGGAGGACTCGCGCTGTACTGCTTTCCAACACAAAAATCCATTCTTCCGACCCTATTCTCCTCCCCAACCTTAATTCCTTGCCCATGTCCCACTGGTGCCAAAACGCGCGATCTCACTATTCTATCACCATCCGAGGCAGACCGAGAGATTACAACACGAATACGTGCTTTCTTACGCAACAAAATATGGGAGCCTGTCCTCACAGCAAAACGTTTCATCTACCTCTTTGCCCTTTTTTTACCCGTCATATTATGTAGCCCTATGCTTATCGTCGGAAGACCTGAAAAGAAGTATCGTGGGGATAGGTGGGGTGCGGTCTGGTGGTATGGTTTCCTTGTTGACAAAATGGAAGCTGCTGGCCCAACGTTTATAAAGGTGAGCCCACGCATTGCCTTCTGCCAATTCACACTATTAATCATATTTACTATAAAAAGTTGGCCCAGTGGGCAGCATCTCGAGCTGACCTCTTTCCTTCGCTCCTCTGTGAGCGTTTGGGAGCTCTGCACTCTCATGGGACACCACATCCAATCAAACACACCAAGGACATCATAGAAAGGGTGTTCCAGAGACCATTTGAACATGTTTTCGAAGAATTCAATGAAACCCCTATTGGAACTGGAGCCATAGCACAGGTAGGCGATCGCAATTCGTCAGTTGCTATTAAAGCTCAAAATCTCCTCTCAGGTATACCGAGCAACTCTCAAACAAGATTTAATACCACCATCATACCTCGGCCCCCGCCGTTCTAGGAAAACGTCTGCAGCGGCCACCATCGCCCCTGCCATTCTAAAAGACCCTCCCCCATCTGTACCCACGGCATCTGTTGCCATAAAAATCCTCCATCCTGATGTCATGAAAAAGATATCTCGGGACCTCGCCATCATGTCATTTTTTGCTCATGCTATCTCTCTTATACCTGGTATGCATTGGCTCTCTCTGCCGCAGGAAGTTAAGGTTTTTGGAACGATGATGTTCCAGCAGCTTGATTTGCGGAATGAGGCTGAAAACCTACTGGCATTTGAGCATAACTTCTCAAATAGAAACGTACCTGTTACGTTCCCTAGACCTTTGAAGGTGTGGTCGACGCGAGATATCCTAGTGGAGGAATACGAGAATGCTTTACCGCTTGAGGCTTTCCTTAGAAACGGCGGTGGTCCTTTCGACGAGCAAATAGCGACTGTGGGTCTTGATGCCTTCTTGGTCAGTGTTGCGGCTCTTTCCTACTTTAATTATCTCATTATGTGAACAGAACATGCTTCTCCTCGACAATTTCGTCCATTCCGACCTTCATCCAGGCAACATTCTCATTAAATTTACGAAGCCACCTTCCACTAAGGAACTTCTCCGAAACTTGTATCATAACATATTCCGGACTTCCGAACAAACATCTTCTCCTCTCCCTCAGCCCAATCCCGCTGAGTCTGACGAGATCGTATCTCGCCTTCGCGCTTTGACTTCTTCACCATTGGCCTGGAATGCCGAGCTTTCCTCTCTAAGTAAGGAAGGCTACATACCCGAGATCGTCTTCATTGATGCAGGTCTGGTGACCACCCTCGACGCCACCAACCGCAGAAACTTCCTCGACCTCTTTCGCGCCGTTGCCGAATTTGATGGGTACCGCACTGGCCAGCTCATGGTCGAACGCTCCCGTTCCCCAGAACTAGCCATCGACACCGAAACCTTCGCTCTCAAGATGCAACACCTTGTGCTCACGGTGAAGCGCAAAACATTTTCTCTTGGTCAAATCAAAATCTCCGATCTTCTGACGGATGTATTGAAGGCCGTAAGGAAACATCATGTAAAAATGGAGGGTGACTTCATCAATACCGTCATTTCAATACTCCTATTAGAGGGTATCGGACGCCAGCTCGATCCGGGACTTGATCTATTTGCGAGCTCGTTGCCAATTCTGAGGCAGCTTGGAGGTCAGATGGCGACGAGGGAGTCCATGACGAAGAACTTGCCATCTAGCAACCTGGGAGCGTTATTAAAGGTATGTCTTCTCACAATGGTTGTTAGTTAGTAGTAATGAATGTCATTTTAACTAGGTTTGGGTGTGGGTGGAAGCACGCTCGTTCATTTCATCTGCCGTGGTCAATGCTGATGACTTGGTCAAATATGATCTGTAAGCCATCTTTCCTACTCCTGGAAGAGGTCGGGGACTCAATCATCTGCAGACTTTCGCCTTCAATATAGGCTTCTTTGAAACACGTAACGCGCATAGATCTTTGAAAGGAGGGTATTGAAATTGTAAACTATGTACAAGCTAATTACAAGTAATTCAGTATTACATGCTGCGACGATATGTAGCTGGTAGAGTCTGACTCGGGTATTTTTTTCTTTTCGAGGAACCACGAGCAACCAGGCGTTAGATTAGACACTCTCGAAATCACTTCCCTGAGATGCTGCTTGCTCTTTGAGAGTCTTCGGGTGTACATGCAAGTCCTGTGAGCCATTATCAAGGTCCATCAAATCAACTTGGACGTAGACCACTAACCGACAACTTTGTCGTTGTACTAGGAAAAGATTCATCCATGCCAGTCATGCCACCAGTACCCTCCGTCTTCATGGTCCTCTTCTTGAACATGATCTTGAGGGTGCCATTCTGCTTGTGTTCGGTTCGTATGTTGTCCAGATCGAAAGTTGCTGGATCTGTATGGGCGTCTCGCACAATACGACGGGCATCCAAGCTGCAGGGGAAAGACCATTTGTGAGTCTCGTGTGCAAATGAACGGGGAGGACGTCCTCACTTGGCTAGGAAGGACACGCAATATACTGGCACAATATTAAAACCTTGTACTTGGAAATACGAATAGAATGACGTACTGGCGCCCATGGCGATGCTGAGAAAGACGTGCACGAAATTGAAGCCGAGAGCGGCAAACTGCGAAGAATATATTTTAGGATATTGGAAGACAAATAGTCTCGCTTCATACCGTCGTCAATTCAAGGATGGCGACAATGCTGCATTGCAAGGATTTAGCAAGCGTCACTCATAACTATGTAAAGAAAGCGCCACTGACCCAGTCAATAACCCTGTACTCATGATGTAGAGTGTCAGGATCTTGATGAGGTGGTTCGTACTTTTCACATTGTTAGCTGAATGATAATCGATAATCACCGAGCAAAAAAGACGCGTACGCAGGGATTCCAGAACGATGGCGATGGAGATACACGACTTGGGTCACGGCGATAAGAATATCACAGGCTGCGGCAAAGGAAAGCCATGTGACGGCAACCCACTGGTAGTAAAGCATGGGTTATATGCACAGGACACGTGTATGTCAAAGACGTACAGAGACGGAGGTGAACCTGGAAAGAACGACGAGATGGAAGGCCTCTGACATGGTTGCAAGGCCAAACCCTGCATATAGAAAGGATGCGACAATAAGACTCGAAGGTCGTATGTACGTGCGGAGGTGAACAAACCAAGTTGAAGGAAAGCCAGGATTAGCTATAAGTAAGCGTCAGTAAGCATGAAAAAGATAAATATACAGCAAACACGGACGATAATTGCAAAGAGTATAGTACTCCTGCTCACTATGGGATATTGTCAGAAATGAAAAGCTGTGAAGAAAGATAGTGCACGAACATAAATGTGTGCGCCTGGCATAGTATGCCTGAACACTAAACGCTGAAATGCTCTAATTTGCGCATCTTAGACAGTCATAAATCAAGTAGGCTTGAAGCGCACTGAAATGCCTAGGTATAGCGACCACTCCCTGGATGACAATCGTAGTTAGCTTTACCCTATCCAAAATATGCAAGGACCCTGATTCACCAAATTGCAACGCTAAGATTCTCCAAAATTCCAAAGGAGGTGACAAGATAGTAATATATCATCTTAGATACGATGATGCTGTGGTTGAATGGATGAGATCATAGCAGAGAGACAAGGCGAAAGAATAGCTCACGCATTGAAGAGCTGTAACAGGCTTGAGTTTGTTGAAGTTAATTCGAGCATCTGATTTCTCAAAACCGATATCGTACCACATCCAGGCGACCTGCGCAGGGGTCAGTTGATCATTTCCTTCAACTCATGAGGCAACCGTCAGTATATACTAGAAGTTTTGTTCCCTTTGCATCTGAAGGGAAGTTGACATAGTACTGATAGGTCAACACACATATCAGGCCGAAAATCCTGCAAAGAGGGAAAAATATATTTCAACGGAGATTGCGGGAGATGTCAACTCACCAGGCGTTCAGAATAACACCAGCAAGGACAGCGCCAAACACCTCGTCGATGGCACCCATGATGGGTGATAGATGTAAGAACGAAGGAGGTGGAGCAAGGCGATGCGTCAAGTTGATCCACGAAAGTATTTCAATACACTCGGGGTCGCTTCCGGAAAAGACAGGTTCCATTGCTAGTAGTACGACATGATTGATCTTGCAAAGTTTAGCACCGTTATGACACCTTGATGTGCGAAGAAGCCTAGAAGACAGCCATGAGCTAACAATCCGTGGTGTCCGTAGGAAAATGTGTCAAGAAGGCTCTATGTGTCAAGAAGGCTCCCTGGGCAGGGCAGCTGACTCTGGTAACGAAAACTGGCGCATGCGTGCTTTTCTTGAGGCTCGCTAGTCTCCGTCTCCACATCCATCCCTCACAATCTAAAGCCATGTCCTCGAAAGTGCAGAAACCCCTCGTTCTATACGACATCGTTACCGCCAAGGGTAACGAATGCTGGTCCCCAAATGTATGGCGCATCCGGTGTGTAAAGCTA
>JABAJV010000349.1:0-13357 GCA_018854895.1 Tricholoma furcatifolium
ATGGAATGAGCGTTGTTAGTTGTGTGCCATGAATGAACGTGTGGAAAGCAAAGGCACGGTGGATTAGTCATCAAGATGAACATTGGCCCATTCAGCCTTTCTCTACTTTGAACCACGTTCACCACCCTTAATGGCTGCCAGACGGCAGAGCTCTACGACTTCGCTGTCAAAATATGCTCGAGCCAGCTCTCCTAGCTTTCAAAACAGCTCACTTGATTTCTGCAATGCCTTCTGGGGACCAGGCGACGGTGGTGTTGATGTCTTGTTCGCGCGTATGCGCGGCGCAGCCAGAACAATGGAGGAGTTGAAGAACTTCTGGAAAGAACGGTGGGCGCTTGTGCACCTACATTATGCTGATGATTGACCGATGGATCAGCGCGTCGATTGAGGAGGACTATGCGAAACGGTTAGGGAAACTAGCAAAGTCAACGTTGGGGAGGGATGAAATAGGGTGAGTATTCTGGGAATGTTTATCTCTCTTTTTCTGCACCCAGTTACAATGTTCGAGCCAGTTGGGTGTAACTCTGCGCAGCCGTAAAGCCATGCGACGCGTATGACCATGAGGCGCCAACCCGATCATCGATTGCAGTGCACTAATAAATTGAAAACTGATTATTGTCATTTTTCTACAGGGAGCTACGGAATTCTCTGGACACCCTTCGGCTCGAGACAGATAAGCAAGCGAGCTTTCATTCCAAACTCGCAAAAGATATCCGGAGCGAGCTAGAGAACAAGGCTACAGCATTCCATGCCAAACAGCTCCAACATAAGAAGACATTTCAGGCAGAAATCGAGAGGCAGTTTAAGAATAAACAAGCACAAGAAGCGCACGTCAACAAGGCGCGAGAAAAATACGAACAAGATTGCGTTCGCATCAACTCCTATACTGCTCAATCGTCTTTGGTACAAGGCAAAGATCTTGAGAAGATTACACTGAAGCTCGATCGTGCTCAACAAACCGTCCTGGTCAATGAACGAGATTTTGCAAATTTTGCCAAGGCATTACAAGATACATCCGCACGATGGCGACAGGACTGGAAGGCGTTTACCGATAGTTGCCAGGACTTGGAAGAGGATAGGATGTCGTACATGAAGGATATAATGTGGGCTTATGCGAATGCTGTTTCAACTGTTTGTGTCCAAGACGACGAGGTGAAGTCCGTTGTTTCTTACAGATTTCAGCCACTTAAGTCATTTTTTTCAGTCGTGTGAGAAAATGCGACTGGCGCTGGAACTGATGGACGTTGAAAAGGACATGGAGAACTTCGTGCGTGACTATGGAACTGGAAACCAGATACCCGATCCTCCAGCATTCGTTAATTACAATACCCCCGACGCTATACCATCATCCTCATCCCAGCCAACCTACCAAACTGCCCAATTTATGCGGTCTACGCAACGCGAACCTTTACAGTACTTCCCTCCTCCTGAGGAACCTGAAACTCCCCAAACGAACGCCGCTGGCATCGGTGCTGGTAACAACCAAGTCGGGAGGAGAGACTCTCAATATGGGGCTGCTGCCTTGGATCGTCAAGCCAGTAGAAGACAGAGTGTTATGGCTGCTCAACAGGCATCACAAATATCTGGCGGTATTAATGGATACAATTCTCAAGCTGGACCTGGGCCTTCCTCCTCGGCTCAGCTTGCACGTCGCAATACTCAGCACCAATCTGTAAGCCCTGTCCCTGGACCTTCGACTTCACCGTCTGGGCAAATCGTCAGGAACAATACTCAACGGCAGTCCGTAAGCCCCGCTCCAGGACCTTCTCCATCGCCCTCTGGCCAGGTTGTCCGACATAGCACGCAGCAGTCACGTTCTTCTTACAGAGTTCCACCTCAAGATCCATATGCTGAGCCCATCGATCCCAATGCCGAGACTTACATTAAGGTTGGGGACAATGCATATAGGGCGGATCCTAGTAGAGATCCACAAATGCAATCCTCAAACAATAGACCTTCTCCCTCACCTGTGAGCGCGATAGGCAACGGCACCGTTGACCCTCTTGCAAAGCACATGGAGGATCTCAGGAATGCTGTCACAAGCTCAGGCAGCACCCGCCGCAAATCCGTGCGGCGGTCCACAGCACCAGAGCCAATCAAAGCTGCACAACAACTTCAGCAGCAGTCACAATCCAACAACTCTGGAGGCTCGGCGCTTTCAACACCTTCTCCCCACCTTGCGATTGCTGGACGGGAGCCTTCTCCCTCGCGAGACTACCGCAATTCTGCTGAGCTCGTCGTGGGTATTCACCCTTCTGCATCGGTGCCATCTCAGCCTCCTTCACGCGCCCCTTCCCCGAATCCTCCTACTGCAGCGTTCATGAAGCCTCCCGTTCCTTCTGGGTCAGACGTTATCCAGGAGGTCCTCACAGACTACCACCAATCTTTCCCTGGCGAGCACAAGGTCATCTCGCGGTCTAACAGTCCTGTCGCTGTGGAGCGCCGCCTCAGTATCAGCGGACCACCAGCGCGTCATGGGCCAAGTCCAAGTCACTCGAGCATTGGGCTGGGGATTGGGCAGAATGGATCAGGATCTGGGCATACACGGGCGCAGAGCCAGGGCCAGGGACAGAACTTGACGCGCCCTCCTAGCATTGTGGGACACCCGGGTATTGGAGCGCATGGGTCGAGGAGTAACAGCCCGCAGCCCCCATCGCCCTCGCGAGGTCCGAGCCCGGCACCGCCTGCGAACATGGGGAACAGAAATAGCATCGCAAGTGGTAATGGGCATGGGTTCATCCGCGCACCCTCAGCCTCAGGTCCTGGCGTTGGTAGGTCGCCCAGCCCAAATACAGTGGGGATTGCGCTGGACCCGAGCGGGAGAGTCTTGCATGATGAGATGGCCCAGCGGTATCAGCAGCAACAGAGACAGCCCCCGATGCAACAGCAGCAGATAGCGCCACCGCCTCAACAACCGCAACAGCAGCAGCAGCAGCAGTTTGTGCAGCAGCAACAGTATGCTCCTGTTCAACAACCACAACAGACAGGAGCTGCCGCGCGCCGCACGAGCTACGCACCATCGGCTCCTCCCATTGTCCCACCACCCCCGCCGCCGATCCAATACAATGTCGGACCGCCGCCTGTGATGTATCAGCCTCCTCCAGCGCCAGCGCCAGCACCTACTCCTGTCAGTGCCCAGGCCGTTGTGCGAGCGGGATACATCCAACAGGCGCCAGTGTCTGTGCAGCCCCAGCAACCGATGTATACTGGGTACCAGACACAGACGCCCGCACCTGCGCCGGTGCAGGCTGCTCCGCTTGCCATGACGCTGTATTCTCAGCAACAGGCTCAGCAGCAGCAGCAGCCTCAACAGGTTGGGTATCAACAACAGCAACAGGTTGGGTTTTATGGGCAACAGCAGCAGCAGCAACATGTTCAGCAGCAGCAACCCCAACAGCAGATGCAGTTGAGGGCGCCGTATCAGCAGGGAGGGCAGCAGCAGTATGGTGGGTATCGCGGTCCCAGTCCCGTCGCCCAGAGGACACCGTCCCCACAGCCTGGTGGAAAACTTGTTGCTCCAACAACAGGACAAGCTACGGAGGAAGGACACCCTATTCTGTTCTACGGTGCGTTTATATTCCTTTTTTCGTGGAATTCGCGCATGCTGACGCAGCCATTTTTGTTTTTATTGTGTTTTGTTCATTTCTCCGTGATCGCTGTGACATCCATATAACATCTCGATATAATTCCGCGCGATCCCCGATCGATGTAAATCTATCGATGTCCCACATGCGATAGTCAAAGCTTTATATGACTACACGGCGACGATCGACGAAGAGTTTGATTTCCAAACTGGGGATATCATTGCTGTATTTGCTACTCCTGAGGACGGGTGGTGGAGTGGTGAACTCCTCGACGAGGATCGCAGGCAGCGCGGCCGGCATGTGTTCCCCAGCAACTTTGTGTGCCTTTTCTAGGCTGTACTTTCGAACTGGTTTCAATGTTTGTGCAGTAGTGTAGGACTACTTCGTTCACTCATTTATTTCGCGATCTCAACTGCATCTACGCTCCCTATTTACATGCATATCTCTGTACAACTTTTGCCACTAACAACGATTGATTTGGTCATATTGGGCTGCACCTAAGTATGTAAAGGGATCTTCTTATTTCCCTAACCTGAGCCTCGAGGACGTCAGGTGTACACAGATGCTTCAAAGTAGCGCCAAAGGATTTGAGATTTCACATCAGGCCCTGCGTCAGAGCATCAAGGAGAACAAGAATGCCGTATTTCAAGCAGAACTTGGCAAATGGAACGAAAATCAATGATCAGCTGAACGCGGACTTCTGGATGGGGGTTCTGATGGCCTGACTGAGCCTTCGGATGAGCAGGGATGCGGAACATGTGTTACCACTAGCAGCCACTTATACCTCGTTCATGATGATATGTCCGAGAAATATGACCTGAACAGGGCCTCGGAAGCAAACCCCGCATAATTTGCTTCGGGACTAACCAGTTTTGTTGTGCTGGGGAGGTCCAGCCGGGAGTCCTTTGTTGTCGGCTAAAATTGATTTCACTACTTTTGTTGTCTCAGTTGGCTCCTATATAATCCCGGTCCTCAACCCACCTTCGAGTAGTGGTAGCCATCAACTGCTCTTCCGCTACCTCGTTCCCTCCTCTGATTTTTATCCGAGTCTTGGGATAAAACCAAGCGCAGCTCAGTGCCGAATCTTCAAAGCTTCACGTTTCACCTCTTCTATTGTCATCGTAGCCATGCTAGCCGCTTCGTCCATCTACGAACACCCCGGCCTCACCGATTCTGATGTCTGGTACACAGACAAGCACCCACAAGCACTTAATCCTGGCCCAAACCCCTCCAAATTGTCTGTGAAACGGCTCGCGTGCAGTCTGCTCGGTCTCGTGGCCTTCGCTGGGTCCATTACCTATCTTGACCCGAGGTAGGCACCATTAACGTTTAAAGTTGGTGAGCCTTACTTAATGCAGACACTTTCAGCGCGTTTGTGAAGAGATGGATACCATGAACGTGCGGGTCATCGGTGTAGTCAATGCAACTGGCAAACGGACATTTTTGCATTTCCGACCTTCAGCGACGATCATCACGACACCCTTCATTTCATCCTTCCTTCCTGTCATAGCCTCATACGACTCCGTTCCAGTTGGCAATATCTGTCATCCGTCACATCCATCCATCTTCATTGCGTTTGTTGTACTGCGTTCCGACACCACTGCCTGACACCTGTGTACCTCCCCATCGTCTGCATTATCTGTACCACCTCATTTGCACTCGTATAGTACTGTACATCATCTTTTATTTTCCATATCTATCTCTTGCTTCCCTTGTATATATCTGGTTTATCTCCTGGGCGGAATGAAAGCATTTTTTGGGCTTTTAAAGTCATCGTTGAAAATGCGTATTGACGTAGTCGACAACGTCATAGAATTAAAATGATATCGATCGCTCTTTGTTCGCTTAAAAGTTGGTCGAGTCGTATGGATGGATGATTAACCTGGACCCAGCAAGTTGGCACACATGATCTTTCTGATATCTCATCTAACCAGCTCACTCTTCAAACCGAGGCTGTCCGATTGAAAATTGCGACGCCAACAACAAGGATCCTGAACAGGTTTCACCTGTAAATAGCCTCGGCTGTCGTCAAACTCCTTAGGCCTCAGCAACGAGGCAGTGGCGCCTAATTTTGTGGTTGTTTTCAGCTGGCGGCGGCGTCCTCTGGTTCACATGATGAAAGAAGTTGTAAGGTTGACCCAGGGTTGACCAGGCACAACCTGAAAATTCTTTGCTCATCCGGGACGAACTCCGAGTCGTCATAATAGACTACTAACGACGCGTACCACGCAGGTGATCACGATTTAGGGTACAATAAATTGAATAATCAATAAGATGGTGTGAACCTTTCTCTAAGGACCCGCTCTGCTCATACACTAGACTAGAAAGCATTAGTATCATCAATCCTGGTAGAGCACACGACACACACCTCATTGAGTCATCCTCTCAAGTGTAATTAGTTCCACATCGCTTCAGCGTAAATCCCTAACGCCTCATTCGCTAGAATCGGACTGTAGAGACCGACATCCGAGCTACCGTACGTCTTGACAGTTTGCACGTTATTCAGGAAACTGATTACGCGCGGCTCGACGTAGTCAATGAAAACAAAGTCGATGGGTGTGTCGTCTGTGACGTTTGGGAAATCCGAGTTAACGAATTTGGGAAGTGAATAGTCGGCTAAGGGAGTGTGAGGCGTGTCATCGCCAACGCCAGGGCAAGACTGTAGATTGATGAATCAGTTTTTGGTTAGGAGAATAATTGAAGGGACCATAGAGTGAAACTTACGTCCTTAGTGACGTATCCAAGCGTCAAATTCTGTGCGTCGCGCCTGCTAGCGCCATCGTGTCCATTGGCATCCATACTCCGCAACCACGCCTTATACTTCTCATCGACATACTGCAGATCCAGGGCCCTGTCTTCCACATCCCTACGGCTTGCAGTCGAAGGCTTCACACCATTCAGAGCATTCAATACTTTTTTTGCGTCGGAAAGCTTGACGCCGGCAATGTACATGAAACGGTCCGGGTAGAAAGATGCGGTCAATTGGTCGTTGATGGTAAAGGGACCGGCATAGATGTCGAAACGCTGCGAGTACGCATTAACGACGATGACGTTAGGAATGTTGTTTCTCGTGTTATTGACACCCAGGGCATAAGGAAGGGCCTAGCACAAACACCATCAGGACGAATTCCAACTTGCTAGTATAACTGTGGGGAAAGACCCGCCTTCGCTGCGAAGAGACTTAACTCTGACCCGTCGGATGGGTACGGTGATCTGAAGATAGCAAAGACGTTAGGAAGGTGATATGGCGCCCTCATTTGCTTCACGCACTGGTTGGTTGTGTAATCGCGTGGGGCGATACCAAAGACATAGTTGATACCAAACTTTTGCGCTAACGCCTTAAGGCCACGTGTAATAGCCAGGCCAAGGGTAGTATCGAAAACAGAATCTTGGATGCCAGTATGGTACTAAGTATGCCGCGTTAGCTTGGAAAGCAGATCCAGAGGTAAGTTTCTACCTCATATGTGACGCGGTTAGGGTCCAAGTACCTCCTTGAAAACGCGATGTCACCAGGGTTCTGGGACGCTTGAGTCTTGCCATCGAGTTTGGCAGCTATGGATATGTGGATGAGAAGGCAGGTCATGTATGTAGAAAACTGTCGTACACATCCAGCCTGTGAAGAAGTGCAACTGTCAGCATCGACTACTAGTAGAACAGTACATAATGGTAAGAGACATACCAATGGTTTCCATGAAACGTCCGCTCTCGAGTGCCATTGAGCGCCCGTCATACTGAGCTAATGCCTTGTGTTAGTTACGTTGCTGGGACATGGACTTGGCATGCATACTGCAATCACGAATGTGGGTATGGCCTGATTCCAAGTTAAGCGTCGGAAAACCGCAAAAAGACTTAGCAGAAACGTACCACCAAGGATGAGGATAGGCGTGTACGGATGCAACGCACGGATGACATTGAAGATCAGAGGCCCTACATTGACCTCATTAACAAAGATGAGGCACAAATAATAACACTCTTCCTACATTGATCCAACGAGTCATCCTTGCCCACAGGCATTCAAAGAAGTACTAAACATACTGCCAACAGGTATACTGCTAGTTGCACCAGGGAGCGTGATGTTCACGTTCGAGGCTAAATATCGTCCATGAAACTTGGGAACAAAATTCTTGTATCTGCCAGCATTTTCAACTTCAACGGAACGTGGAAAGAAAAAAGAGCGTACTCACACATCCAAAGTGACGGAGTAGTTGTACAGTTCATGACTTTAAACAAAGAGATTAGCGATGTTGAAAAAGAATACCATCACTCGCTGACATACTTTCCAATGGTCAAAAGGTCATAAGGCAGCTTGGTGAAGAACGGAATGGCCTTGAGACAGGTTGGAAGATTGAATTTGAAAGAGGACGTGAATCACTTACCTCCTTGCCATTTACACCGCCATTCGGGTCTCCATCGGTCAACCCAGTTCCTGAGGTAAAGCACCTGAGTTAAGCTACCAAAGTTCCTCGATATCGCAACCTTACCATCATGAAGATCACCAGAGTCAACTAGAAGCAAGTCCACGTCTTTTTGGACAGCAATCTTCTTCATATGTGCAACAAAGGACGCAAACTCTCCAAAGTCCGCACTAGTAGTGAGGTGTCAGGTTCGACGATACAGAAATGATGAATGAGGATTACTTGCCTGTAGTTGGGCTCTGGGAAAGATGCCTTCTGGTGACCCAGAAGCCAGCCATGCGAGTCTGTCGTATGAATGATATTGATATCACCCCATTCGAGGGGGCGAGATGGAGGCGTGACCGTGGAGGGAGGTTCCGAGCGCTGTACATGAGTATGCACATCGCTGCATGCATATGCAATAGAGAGCACAGAAAGAGCTTGGATCACATTCGTGGTCTTCATGGGTAAACAAGACCCTCTGAGCTAAAGGGCGGGGGGGAAGAAAGCCTCGAGCTTTAATTGCGCATTTAAGGAGGATTTGGCCTCGTCCTGTGCTGACTTCGTTTGACTACTCCAATAGCAGGAGGAATGCAACAATTAATTATTCGGCAGCACGTTGACAATGCGCATAGGAAGTTTGGGTGCGAAGGGTCGCACATGTACTTAACAATCTGGTCACTGTTATAAGGGGAATGCATTAATATTAGGGGGTGTATTGAGAGGTGAACGCGTAGATGTAATGGCACAGGCTATGAAAATGTTCAAGTTGGACAATGGAAAAAGGGTCTAAATCCGGATTCCGATCAATCGCATTACTTATGCGGTTAGAATGTAGAAGACGTATTAACTATAAGCAGGCATTTCCACATATTTCCGTAAAAATTCGTCAAAGGCGACATGCGAAAGACCAACTTCCATGCCAGATGAAAAGAATCCTTCATACTTTCAGCATTACGTCTAACTAGCGTGCCTTCCTCCAATCGACTGGCATCGCGAATACGCTGAATTTCTTCTCCAACAGCCTCGCGTGTTCCCTTGAAGTACAACCAGTTCAGAATGAGAGATCGAGCTCGAGGCCAGAACCTGTTCTTACTTATAAGAGCTCAAATCCAGCCCTCAGTTGGTCGTCAACGTGCGCTGCGGCTGGAGGCCGATCGGCCAGCACATCCTTCAAAAATTCACCCAGCAAGCTGCAAGATATAAACACAAGGGAGAAATTGGATGCGCAGAGGAGAGAGCTTCGGGTAATACATACCACCACGTCCACGCAGTGGGCAGAGTGACGCCAACAGTGAACTTGAACAGTGCTTACTTGCAAACACTGATCTCATTCCGACATTTCTTGGAACAATACAAGGATATTTTATGGACAGGAGCCGCTAAGCACATCGGATCACGGAGAATGTCAAATGACATTTTGACGAGCCCCATGCTGGAGCGAAGCGAATGGGCATGTTTAATTGTTTTGCGATATTTGGGATTATTGATGGATTGCTTTACAATTCTTCCGGCACAAGATAACGTTGAACCAGCACAACCTATAGACTTCAAGTTACCTTTTGTTGCTCAAAATTCACTAATATCAACTCGTATACGTCTTCATCGGAAGACGATGGATCCCCAAGGACTCCATGGATCTCAGGTTGTTGGTTAGCCTACTGCCTCGTGCGTATGGGAAATGCGCTACTTCTGCTTGGCCAATTTGTTATCATAGAAGATGTGGCTACTTCCTGTCCAGAATCCCACTCGCTGGCAGAAGGTGTCTGGATCCTTTTACCTTCCCTTGACGTGACTTATAAGAACCCCAGTCCTCATGGTGTGTACATGTCGTGACCATGGCTAACATAGCTCTTGACCTCGGTGTGGCTTCCTTTGCGCTCATTATGTACCTATTTCTCAGGTGGAGAAGGGATACTTCACAGTTGCCCCTTCCCCCTGGCCCAAGAAAATTTCCATTCATAGGGGAACTTACTGGATATCCCAAAATCCTTCGAGTGGGTGACTTATCATAGATGGTGTCAAGAATTGGGTGAGCGTTTGGACGGGCTCAAACAATGTGAAAGCTGACAAGCACATTGCGTACCAATTAGGGTCTGACATTATCCATCTGGATATCGCTGGAACGTCCGTTATCATCTTGGACAATATACATTTAGCCACTGAGCTCATGGAGAGGAGATCTTCAATATATTCAGGCAGGTGATGACGTTCATCCTCTAGGATCCCTTGTGCACACCTTTCCTCTTAATACGTCTTTTCGCAGGCCAAGACTGCCAATGGTTCACGAGTTGATGGGATGGAGCTTCAACATTGGTTTCATGGCTTATGGTCAGTTTTACTATCCATTGAACCTGTTGATCATTAGTTGTGACTACATGACTCAGGGGATTGCTGGTGTGTACACGTTTCTCTTATCCCTTCTAACGTTAAGCATCACAAATTGAGGCGTCAGCATCGGAGACTGCTCCACCAAGAGTTCCATCCAAATGCCGCCATGCGTTTCCGCCCTTACGAGTTGAAAGCGACCCATAGATTATTGTGTCGTATTTTGGTGACCCCGGATGACTGGTTTAACCATCTTACATAGTTCGTGAACATCGCTTTCAATTTCAGCTGTACCCCCTGATGTTTTTTGTTTCAGTATGGCCGGGGAAACAATCATGGGTCTTACGTATGGGCTGAAAACCCTAGAAAAAGATGATCCTTATGTGGAGGCGGCGGCTAAGGGTGTCCATCCTCTTATGATGGCAGCCATGGCCAGGCGCCTTTCTCGTTAACTCCATACCTATTCTCAAGTATGTCCCAGATTGGATGCCTTTTGCGGGCTTCAAAAAGAAAGCCAAAGAATGGCGCAAGTACGCCCTCGACATGGTCAATTTACCATTTGATGCTCTCAAACGGAACATTGTGAGTTTTTTTTTTTACTGTTATACTAGTATAGCATTTCTTTCGCTCGAATTCTATTAGGAAAACGGCGATAGAACAACCTCCTTCGCATTTAGAAGCCTTGAGAGGATGGATGAGACGGGCAACTTAAGCATGGAGGAATGCATCATTAAATCCACAGCTGGATCATTGTACGCTGGTGAGCTCGAGATGCTTGCAGTTTATGTACATGCCGTGATTTTACATTTCCTCCAGCTGGTTCTGAGACCGTGTGCTTCAATCTCATGCTTGATGAGCCCTTCGACTAATGGATACCGATAGACTGTTTCAGCTATAGCATCGTGCATTCTTGGCCTGCTTTCAAACCCTGAGGCATTTCAAAAAGGTCAGCGCGAAATTGATCGCGTTGTTGGGACCAAACGACTTCCAACATTTGAAGATTTGGAGTCTTTGCTGTACATTACTGCGATTACAAAAGAGGCTTTGAGATGGAGAAGTGTGACCCCGCTTGGTATGATCTTTCGTCCCTTCTCATTCAAATTTGACTAACTGTTACACAGCAGGGCCGCGCCTCCTTCACGAAGAGGATGTTTTCAACGGATATCGAATGCCTAAGGGTTCAATTGTCATTGCCAATGCATGGTCAGTATTGTTGACAATGCTTCGGATAATATGGGCTGAATGTGGGCTGAATAGGGCAATTCTTCACGATGAGAACATCTATCCACTACCACTTTCGTTCAATCCTGACCGCTTTATAAAGGATGGAAAATTAGATCCAAATGTGCGCGATCCGATGCATGCAGCTTTCGGCTTCGGACGGCGGTAAGTAAATTCTTAAACGTTGTTATGAAAAGCTAATACACTGTTAGGATATGCCCTGCGCGTTACATGGCCTTCTCCGCCGTGTGGATTGCCATTGCAACTCTCATCGCTACTTTTGATATCTCAAAAGCACGAGACGATGATGGGAACGTGATCGAGCCACGAGATCAATGTCTTTCAGCCCTAACTTGGTAGGCTTTTTTGACACGCTTCCCATTAACATCAGGGTTCTCACAAACTCTTCCAGCGTGCCTTTGCCTTTCAAGTGCTCCATCAGACCGCGTTCAAAAAACGCCGAAGTCTTAATTGAGGAAACCATCAACGAGGTGTACTACTATGCCTGATCCACTTTCCGTTTATGACGCGAGAAAATGCCATTATCATCGAATATGTGTTGCAAGAAATATGAATAAATAAGTTCGTTGACTCGTTTGTATAAGGGAGCCTTAATGTCGACGCGGCGTTCAGGCCTTGGGTATCGCAGGAATCCCGTGAGCCCTGTATTTCAACTGTCGGGTCCAGTGTTTAATCTTCATCCACGTCGTGTACCTCTCATTGTCTATGACGACAGGAGAACGAAGCTTCCAATCGCTGAGTCCCCGATAGATGACATCGTACCGAGCAACAACTTCCTTCATCGTGGGTCTCTTCAGAGGATCAGAGCTGGTCATATCGGCAACAAGCTCATGCATGAATTCCAGGCCTCGTTTACGGGCCTTGCGATGGCCCTTGCAAGATGGAGTATAGGTGAGTGCCATGTTCAAGATGGAAACGTATGTACGTACAAGAAAAAAGCGTCTGATATAGTTGCCCAAGCAATACACGTCGACAGGAAACGGGTCACAAGCTGGCGCATTGGGTGATGAGTGTTCCGGAACACTATCATCGCCTCCCCATGGAGGCAACTCAAGGCGGGGCGTGATTCCTGGGAGGTACTGCCTGGAGATACCAAAGTCGATGACATAATATCTTACAGGCTTGAGGGTACGAGAAGCGACGACAGTAGAACGACCGGAAAAGTCGCGCTGCTTCCATGGCTCGAATATGTGAGGAGGGGATTTGAACAGATGGACAGCATCAACCATGAAGTTGCCACTCTTACAATCCCTGTGGGAATTCACTCGTCAACAGATGTGCAAGTCGAAGGTATTGTTGGGATCTTACTCATGGGCGACATTGTTTTCATGCATGAATTCAATTCCCTTCGATGGATTAGTATGAGTTAGATAGGCACCGGATGGCAAAAAACATGTGCATTACCTCAAATAATTGACGGAAGTGCTCTACAATTTCCCCAATGGTATCAAACGGTGGCATCTCAGTTTCCATGAGGTATGGCATGACCACAAGCCTTATGTCGGGCTCTCCGGGAAGGTCTAGGATTTCAAGAATCGGGACACAGTGGTTCTGGGATCAGACGACAAAGGCTCGGAAGAAAATAGCATTCCAACTTGAAGTTCGAACACCGTAGGAGTAAGGGGAACGCGTTTTAGGACAACAAGTGTTCCGTCAGGTCGAGTAGCATCCATAATCACGCCGATCTGTTAACTCGGTATTCAATTGCAGTGCGAGGAGTAAGAGTACTTACACTACTACCAACTCCAACACTGTCTTCACAGCGCCATACAATCTCTGGATTCTCGAGCCACGAAGGTCTCCAGTCTG
>JABAJV010000350.1:0-13283 GCA_018854895.1 Tricholoma furcatifolium
CGAGCTAACCCCGAGCTAACCCCGAGCTAACCCCGAGCTAACCCCGAGCTAACCCCGAGCTAACCCCGAGCTAACCCCGAGCTAACCCCGAGCTAACCCCGAGCTAACCCCGAGCTAACCCCGAGCTAACCCCGAGCTAACCCCGAGCTAACCCCGAGCAGATGAGATAGCCGATAGGGAGGGGATAGGCGATGTCATTGTCGAACCTGAGATAGGCGCTGACAATGACGCGCCTGTGATCAAACTGACGCTAAAGGATATAAAGGTCAGACAATCGCCTGAAGAGAAAGGTCGAAGAACTTCACAAGACAATGTACTCTCGATAACCGTTCTAAGTGGTAATCTTTCCTTTGATGAGTAGTTGCAATGGCAGTTTGATGCGTAAGAAAGCAGGCCTACAAGAGCTGGATTGCGGTCGCTGATGCTCTACTGCAATAAAAGAGGCAATTTGATTGGACTGTTCCTGATACCTATAGATGATGAGAAGAGGTGCGTTGTGCATTGTGTCATTTACTGAGCCAGTGTTTACTGTCTGAGACATTTTCCTAGGGGACATTTATACCTTAGATCATTATACGTCTTGAAGCACAAACGTGACAGCGAACCTTAAAAAATTTACGGAATCAAGAATCAACCAAGCACAAGCTTTAATAATAAGTTATTTTTATTAGACATATTAGCGGTTGAAGGGGCTCCGAAGCGGCAGGGCTGTACAGGTTATTAAGATTAGATGAAGAAGGAAAAAAAAGGAATGACAAGGAATGAACGACGTGAAAGGAGAGACCGAGGTAGAGAGGGTGGGAGCGTGGTAGAACAGGTACCGTAACTCGAGGACAGTAAATGTAGGCAGGGACACGGAGGTATGATTGAGACATGTCTTCCTTTACTCATTCGCGATCTACATGAAGATGATTAGCAGAAGAAAGTAAGTTAGGTAAATGTGAACGTACCCTCAACGCCCTTGGGACCTCGACGTCATAATAACTGCCTCTGTCATCTCCCGCTCTACCTGGGGAAGGCGTTTGGTCGGGGTCGACAACAAACCCACCATACGCATCGTGATCTTCTTCCTCATGGACTGGAGGCTGAGTTTGAACCTGTGTCGAGTGCGGAGGGTACGCATAGTCGTAGGCAGGCTCAGCAGATGGAATATTATGGCTGAGCGAAATCCCGCGCTGCAACCCAACAGCTGCATCTACGCCTGGTCCGGATCCCGAGTTGGACGAGTAGTGCCCGTATGAAGAGGAAGGCTGGCGAGTCGGGGCGTTGGAGTTGGGAGTGTAGTCGTACGCATTGCTGGTAGTACCGGTGGAGTACTGGTACGCATTTTGGGAGTCGTACTGTCCATACCCGTTACTAGCATCATGTTGTCCGTACCCAGTACCAGCATCGTTTTGTCCATAGCCACCGTCAACGACGTACTGACCATATGCAGCCCTGGTACCGATACCTGCAGCACCTGCACCGACACCAGCGGCGCTGTACGGATCATAATCCCAGCCGCCAGCCTGGGCCTGGGCCTGAGGCTGCATCTCCCTCATACCATACGCTTCTCCGCCTGGCTGTCCATACGCCATATGGCCATGGGAATGCCCACTGACACTCATAGGGGGTTGAGCATACGTTCCATGACTGGATGCATCGCCGTATTTCCCGTACTCATTCCCATCATCATAGAATGCAGGTGCAGGCCCAGGCACGGCAGCCTCGTCGACATCACGGTCAAGGCGCGGCGGGCACGACGACGGAGAAATAGCGTAGTGAGGTAAATGAAAATAGCAAGTGCAACAAGGCCCACGACGGCAAATGTGCCGGCAACAGCGCCTGTGTTCTGGAAGAATCTGGGTGGAGTTAGTAAGGTGGAAATAGAGATAGATGAGAAACAAGACAAGACGCACCCTTTGGAAGATCCGGAGGAGGCAGCGCTGGTTGAAGAGAGGTAGCTACTGGACTCCTCCCCGACCCGTGCGCGTGCGCGTGTATTTGAAGGATAGAAACCGCTGAAAACCGCTATGAGAAGAGGGAACTTGAGAGCGAAATGAAGAGAGAAAAATGTATCGTACAAATACAATAAAGAGACATCGTAACTAGAAATACTACATTATACTCGTACAGTAGAAGACAACTCGAATTATAATCGTACAAAATAAAGTAAGGAAACATTAAGAGCAAGATAAAACACACAGGAAAATACAGCGCGCCGAAGTTGACCCCATACATGGGTTGGAATTGGCACGAAGCATTGAGCAAATGTCTTCGTAAATCGTTACATACGCATCGTACAAATTTCGTATAGTGGACCGGTGCCGGTTACCTTCCTTCCTTCCTTCCTATTCCGACATAAACGATATATTCAACTCTTGGGGTATCCATTAAGCGTCAATCTTCTCCTCGCTGCCCTTTGCCTGGGCTTCTGCACCCTCGACTTCATCCTCATCCTCAAATAGTGCATCATCGCGTCCTCCACCCTCCTCAAATGCCGTGCGATGTTTCTCGAAATGTGACCCAAGGTTCTCCGGCCCAATGATGGTGATGAAGACTACAAAGGCAGCGACGACACCGATAAGGATACCTTGCACCTATTCACGGGTAGGAATGTCGGCGGGGGCAATTCATTTAGAGGTAGTTATAACGTACAGTAGCATAGTTCGGCACGTTTGTCAACTTTCCATCAACAATAATATTCGTGCGGAGGTTATCACCACCCGTTGCCTCAATTTGAGATGCTGCGGACGAGACCATCTATAGAGTCATGAATGCTAGTCCTGGAATGAGAGCCAAGATAACCCACGTTTCCCATCTGGTACGCTACGCCTGGGAATGTAGCCCTAAACGCGGGAGGACTCATCTCCGCGAGTTGGATGGGAATGACACCCCACGCGCCTTGAACGCCGAATTGGATACAGAAAGCGCCAGCAGATAGTGCCGAAAAGCTCGTAGGCAAGATCCACAAAGGAATGAAGGCTCCGATCAGGAGGGTAAAGACTCTATTCAGGAGAGTCAGTTACACAGAGCAAGAGTTTACAAGTGATGGAAACATACATGATCGTCAGCCGCCGTCCCATGTACTGGCTCACATAACCGGCAATTGCTCCTCCAGCGATAGCACCCTACAAAGGTAAGTCAGATGCGTAGACGGAGGAGCGACTGCAGAATATTGCATACACAATTTCCAATAATGGTAGCAATAGTTGCGTCGTGGGTTGAGAAATTTTTGCTCTGTTCGAGGTATGTGGGATAGAGGTCCTGCAATGGGCAGACAGGGTGTGAGAGGTAACCTTTGAAACGGAAAGGGATCAAAGCGAACCTGGGATCCATGCGAAAGGAAATTGAAGCCTGGAGACAAGGTTAGGTGAATAATGATAGCAAATGATACTGAGGCGCACCAGTCATGAGCAAGACGGCATAGATACACAACAACCAGTGCCGTTTTAACATCTCCTTCGTTTCCTTCAAAAAGATCTTCGTCTTGTCTGAAGTTGTCGTGCCTTTAGCTTTTTCAATTGCCTTCGCTCTCAAAAAGACTTCGCTCTCGGGAAGTAGCGCCCTGATAAATGCGGCAAACATCGAGATACCGGATGCGGTCCAAAAGAGACTTCGCCATGTATCCTTCGTTTCTGGGACCAATCGCAAATTGATACATGCAGCAAACAGGTACCCCACAGCGTAACCCTGCTGCAGCACACCCGATGCGAGCCCACGAGCTTCTACAGGAAGATTTTCGAGGGCGGTTGAGGCAGCTAAACCCCAGATTCCACCCATAGCTATACCAAAGAGTGAACGGCATGCGAGGAATTGTTGGAATGTCTGGACAAAGCCGCCGCCGAGTTGAAGAACAGAGACAAGGGCAAGATTGCCTACGAGGGGCCATTTACGACCATAACGATCAGAAAGAACACCGAAGATAACTGCTCCGACGGAGCGTAGAAGGAGAGTCAATGTGATTGCGGTAGTCTATATGATAACACTTCAAATTAGCTGAGTACAACTATAAGAGAGTAATTGAACATACGATGGAATGTGTGCTCTTGTTAAACTGCTTTTCCAGATTCGTGACAGTGAGCGATACTGCAAAGAAATCGATGGCATCGCATGTCCAGGCCAACCAGCTGTGCACGTTCAATCGTCATTCAGTCACCAGTAAGACAGGGACCAGGTCCCCGAGGCTTCATGACGTACCCAGAGAAAAACAGGGCCCACTGTACCCATGAAAGACCGGCCAAAACCTCCAATAAGGGTTTCGACTGCACGCGCTGCTCGCGTTTGGGAATGAGATTCTTGAGGAAGTAAGGCGCCATGGCTGGGAGGAAAGGAACGCGTAACCCTGAAAGTCAGCCAGTTGACTTTGGATGGCAATATATGGGTGATCTGTCACGGATCACGCATAAACGTAAATGGGTTACCGGTATCCCGGACCCCACATGCCACATGGCATCCTGATATCAATACATACTTGGATCAAGCTTTCAGCCAGATTCTAGGCTGATCTAGGCAGTCAACATCACAAACCGTTCTGAAAACTTATGTCGACGTAGCACACAAAGGCCAATGAATAAAGCACCAAAATTCAATATTCACAACTGACTGTAACCGTGCTCGTCGGCGCGAAACGCACCCCGTGATCACTGTCCCTGGTCAGTGATGCTGAATTGCGATGACATCTAAGTAGTGGCAATGTATGTGGCCTCGTGTCTACGTCAGGCCTTGACAGAGTTTCTATCCCACTCAGTAAGCTCGATTCTCGAGAAGGAAACCAAGCCTGGAGGCATCCTAGGAGTCTTATCCAATAGCTCAATAGCGACTCGCAGAAGTGAGCGTGTAAAGTTGTATACAGGCCAGCCTATATTCACATCATCTGGATTCAAAATAGACTCTCATGTCACGCTCAAGTCAGAATATGTAACATGAAATCGGAAGGAGCTCGGAAAACAGCATACATATGCGGCAAACAAAAAGAGCAATCGGCCAGTGAAGTGTAATTAAGTGTGGAGATGAAGGCGCGACGGTCTTACCGTTTACGAGAGTAATCGCCGTTCTGTGAATTGGAGTCTTCCCAACATAATATTTCTTTCCCGTATGTGTCCGAAACGGGTCCCTCCTGTTGTCAAAGTTCCATCCTCAGAAGCCTTTGAAGGGGAGTATGCATAACAGACATAACGACCTTGATTAACTTCACGGCAACGCATGTCTTTAATGAAGAAATGGAAGTGTTATGATCAGGTCATGATAGTAGATAATGTCGCGTACAATAGTGCAGTGGGTAGTTTATCACCGAGGATGTCTCCTGCCGAGATGCCTAGAAGAGATAGGAAGAACCGAGAAGATGAAGGACTGTTCCCTGATGGAAGGTCAAGGTGCGTTGCAGGTAACCAATTCATACATTAGGAAGTTTTCTCGATGCAGAGCTGCCGATCGGTAGGAAAAAAGAATGTCTTCCTTAGGACTATGGGGGCACCGCGGATTGAACGCGGGACCTTCAGAAAGTCAGAAGCTTCAGTCTGCTGCTCTCCCAACTGAGCTATGCCCCCAGTATGCCTTCAGGGAGCTCCTAGTCATCTATAAGATCAAACAGATGAGCTCTTTATGGAGATAGTGCGCGATTCCAGAACAAGCGCAAGATGTTGGGTAAAGCGCTGAAGTGATGAAGTGATGCAGCTTATGACATTGATAAGGTCAGCACACTCACTGGCAGAAAAACCCCGCCTCATACCAACTCTCACGCGGTACTGTGTTCTTGACTCGACATTCAGTCACCAGTGACGCTGTATCTACTGGTTCCAAAAGTGGATTAGCTGCCCTTTCGAATTCTGTGTGAAGATCGCTTTCCGCGCTTTTAAGGACGCAGTTATATCATCAGACGAGCGAAAGCAGGAGAAGCTGCCAGATGCCTTGACCGACAGCTACAAGAGAACCCCACGGAGTACTAAAGAGAGTTGTTGCACTGCTTGGTATCCACTTCTCGTCATCGTTCTGACTCCCTAGGTGTCAAGGACTCTGTCCAGTCTGCCGTCTAAGCAAGGAAAATGCTCACTCGATATGGCTTCTGACGGGTTATAGGACCGCCGTTTACGGTAACGGTAACTTTCCATTCTGCGCGTGTTGTTCAACTCTTGCGTATCCGTAAAGGAGGCATGAGGTTTCAACATTCGGAGAATGAGATATTGCCGTATCGTATCTTATATATCTGAAAGACGAGTCTGTTCGAGGTCAAATCCTAGGGAAAGGAGGCGGAGGGCAAAAGCGAACCTAATCACGACCTGAGAAAGTCGGCATGTCGACCACAAGATCGAGACGAGCTATCCATTGCACCGGAAATTTTAGACGCAATATCCCAAGCTTCTCAAGATCCCATCTTTCTGGAGGTCATCAACAGTCACTCTACGGTCCTGAGTTCTGCTGACACTGCATTGAACCATCATAAGCGGTATAAGTTTACCAGTTCTTGGGCGCATTCAGCGCATCGGTGACACGTATTAGAGACAGACGTCCTTCATACACAGTGCAACATATCAATGCTATCAGAGATGCAAATCGCCTCGAACCGGGTCCGTATCCGACGTCGTCTGGCATATTTTTACGACTTTTTGCCGTCATTATTGGCCTGGGACGCGCTTCGTCTATAATACAGAATAACGCTAAACTTTGTTCATGATGTGAAGTGCATTGCTTTATCATCATCCGGTGGGACTGTAGATCCAAGAGCAGCGCACCTTTGCACTTGATTTTTCTATACTGTCGCTTTTTCATTGTAGTACGATCCGCCTGTAACTGGATCGTGTAATGCTGTGCCTCACCGGTGATAGAAATGGGACCTTGACATATGTGGTCGTGAGAGCATTGAGGACCTGCGGGAAATACGCGACTTGGCTGGGGTCAGGGGAGGTGATAGCCGGACGCGTCAGCACGCGGATGGCAAGGCTGGATCACGTGCGGGTGATATTTTGACCTCGGTACGTTGTCATCGTCGCCCATGAATGGCGCGTCCCATCGAGCTGGCAACAATACGCACCGCTGAATCTTCCCGTTTCCTCACGGAGGACGTACCAGAGCCCGTCGCTGTCGCCGATGCCGTCGACACTGCCCCCGACACCGCAGACAAGACACTTTCCAACATACATCCACCATGGCGCAGATCCCTATACGCCTTGCTTGAGCAGCCAAAGTCCTCCCCGCAGGCCATAGCGCTTCATATGCTGGTTACATTTCTCATTCTTAGTTCCGCTCTCGTCACAGTTCTGGAGACTGTTCCGTCCCTGCATGCGATTTCCGCACGGTCATGGTTTGGGATGGAGACGATGTTGGTGGCGTTGTTTACGATTGAATATGTGGCGAGGTGTTTAGCGTGGAGTTGGTCATGGATGAGCTTATTCAAGTGGGCTATATGTACGTGCTCTTCTGATGCTCCGTCTGCTCCACTGACTCTCTGACAGCCTTCTATGGTATCGTTGATTTATTAGCAGTTATGCCATATTATATAGAAATCATGCTACACAAGGATACGGTATGCCCCTTTCTCATCTTATCCTTTCCTGTGCTCCCTGAAGCTGAGAGCGCAGTCCGTTTTGTTCAGGTTCTCCATTCTCCGTATGTTCCGACTTTTGCGCGTCTTCAAACCTTTCCGATATAACAACACCATTCTATTGTACGATTCCTCTCATCCTTATCGCACTGACGCTAATCATCGTTCGCCTGGTTTTAGGACAATCGAAGTCATGTACATCTCTGTCCGTCGGTCTCAGCACGCCCTCCTAGCGATAGGATTTTTCGTGATGATGATTCTAACAGTCTTCAGTACCCTTTTGTTCGTCCTTATACTTCATCTCACCAAATCCTCTGTCCTTAATCACGCCTGTTTCTGCTTGTAGATATTTTGCGGAACGTGGAACATGGGATCCAACCCTTGAAACGTTCCTAAACGCTGATGGGGACCCGTCGCAATTCTCCAGTATCCCTGCTGCTGCATGGTTTGTGCTAGTCAGTACGTATCTTCTTCTTCCTCCTTTTCCCCTTCCTAATTCCCACGAAACTCACCAGCAATAACAACTGTGGGCTACGGCGAAATCACCCCTCGATCCTTCCTCGGACGCCTTATCACTGTCCCCATCCTAATGTTTGGACTGCTTCTCGTAACACTTCCGAGTTTTGTGCTGGGGCGAGAGTTTAGCCATGTGTGGGAAGAGATGAGTCGCAGACAGGTCGGGTCCTCACTGGCTGTCGCATCGCATATACTGAACCCATCCATAGAACGAACACTCAAACTCGAACTCAATTCCCCAAGGAATAGGATACCGAGGTCGTGGGGATGGCGACTCGCCGTTGAACCCATATTTCCCTCTCAGCACGTCTCTCCTACCATCACACGCACCCCCTACTTCTCGTCCCCAACAACCCTCTTCACCACAGCCACCCCGATCTCACTCGCGTACCCCGCCTACCATCTCGATCCCACAGTACCCACAGTATTCGTACCCGCCACACACACCCCACCGACAAGGCACACCTGTAACAGACCTGTCAAACCGCAAACTCGCGCAGAATCAGACAGAGTTGAGTGCTCAGATAACAGAGCTGCGCGAGGCGCTAGAGAGGCAGGGGGAGGTCGTTCTTAGCCTTTTAGGTGCCTTGAGAGAAGGACAGACTGCCAGTGGGGTCAGGGTACCCAACGGGAATCCTGGTACTATCGAATCGAGAGGGACAGGAAGAACGGGTGCAGACTGGGAAGGGGAGTTATAGTTGTACGGGAGTGGGGTCGGTGAGGGTCTGTTAAAATAAGTGATATCATGGTCGTACGTTTTGTTGTACATCGTGTATGCAGTATTTATACATCGGGTCTCATGTACTTTCTTGGCCTCCCGGCTTGAAAGTCTCGCATTTGAAGCCTCTATACCTTCAGCAACCAAGCCTCTATGGGGCCTACACCTTTTGAACGCTGTGCAAAGGGATTGGGCACGGACATATTTGGACTTAGCAAAGTAGGTGCTCGAAAATATTCGCTTCTTGATCAGTGAATGGCTGAAAGAAGAAAGAATCTGATAACGTCAAAGACGTTCCAACAACGTTGAAGATGGATTATTAAAAGTCGGAATCCGAACCGCAGTAACACGAGCTGTTTGTCTTCACTAAGCGCGTGCAGGTGTGACGGGGGCAAGTCCCCCAAGATCAGCTTGTTCTCAGTTTTATAGGTCTGCACTTCATTCTCACATTTCTCTTTGTTTCACAGATAACTGCTAAGTGATTTTTCTATTCCAGAACAGGACCATCCCCGGTACTCAAAACGTCCAATTCAAGTGATTTATATATGTTTAAATTCAGCAAATGTCCATTAGAAAAGCTCTACGCGGGTCTTGAGATGTCGTCTACTCCCAATGTGCTGTCCAGTTTTAAGCTGAGAGGACAGTGGCATTATATATGGGGCATAAGTCGTCCCACGCAGCTAAGGTTGGGTAAGAAAAGTGTCACCTATCACCCAGACTCTTTGAACTCACCAGGGACAGATTCGGTCGCAACGGTAGCCGCGTCTTCCGCAAATACGATAGCGAGGCCGCTAAAACATAGGTCAGCTTTAATCGTGTGTACATGACATGAAGAAAAACAAACTCACAGCTCCAAATGCCAATCGATGTGGCTGAAAGCGCAGGGTTGAGCGACTTATATGGAGGATTCCGGGAACAAAACGTACCAGTGAAGGAACCAAGGACCGGCGTTGTTAGTCTCGAAACGAATAGTGACGTTGTCACCTGAAAGCCCAGTGTTAACAACGTCGCGACGAACCTAGAACTCCAGAAGTTAGCGTCAATAAGCAAAGGTAGGATGATAGCCACGAACGGGGTTGACATAGTTGTAAGTATCGCTGCCTGCGCTCCTAACGACGTCAAAGGTGTGCTAAACAGCAGAAATGAGAAAACAGAGCGGAAGATAATCGAGAGGTGCTTACACCGTGCAAGTGGAATGGATGCTAGTGAAGGGAATTTCAGCTCAACTACACTTCATCACCGACAGAATACATACCGGTGCCCCGGTAGTTCCTCCAGGAATGATGATCTCGATGACCTGGTTAGGAGGAAGAGTATAGACGCTACCACTTGGCAACAAGTCCGTCGCCAATCTCGCGCCACTAATAATTTGTAAGAGCACCGGAACGGTGGGAGGCACAAACGTCGCTCCATTGACGGTAAACTCGGCATTGGCAAAGGCGATATCCAGGACCAATTGAACATCTGCAGGATTGCTTCCTCCAGGCGCACCAGGATTATCAAGCGGATGAAGATCGACTTCGTTGAGGGTGTTAGAAATAGTTGAATTCGTAGTAGGTTCCGCGGTGGTATTGGCTCCAAGGTAGCGGAAGATTGCAGAGTTCAGTCCACCGTCGAATGTGGTAGGGCCTGAGCTCGATTGAGCACGAAGCCAATAGTTCCCGATCGGCTGGTTGGCAGTGACGACGACGGAGTAACGTTGGGCGGCATAAATCTGGATAGAGTCAACAAGAAGAGGTTCGTGGTTGACGCCGTCGACTTCAATGATGGTCTACCAGCGTTGCATGTGTTCAACAAGACCTAATAATAGAAATAAGACAACTACATACCATATTGTGACCGTCAATTGAGAAGATATAATTGGGATCGCAAGACATCGAGACAATGCGGAAGCGATACCTCTTACCCTGGACGACGTTGATTACTGAAAGAGCAGTAGCATCTCCGTCGAGAGCACGTCCAAGGCCATTGATGAGGGTAGCGTCGGGAGTGGGAACAAGCCCAGCAGAGGGTGCAGGTGTGTGATACCTGATTGAAAGTAGATTGAAATCGACAGTGACATCTATCGTCCAGGAAATATACATACCAGTCAGCTAAAGTGATCACGGTAGTCTCTGCAGCAATTGGTCAGATTATTTTGTCTTATCGAACAGGTGCAAGGGAATTTACCGTCGTCGACATCGTACCTGTACACCATGATATGAGGAGCTGGGTCGGCGATTTGAAGAACCTGTCACTTACATGCTGAGGTAGGGATCATTCGGGTCATAGACGACGATAGGGCCGCGAAGTCCATCGCAGTACTGAGTCGCTGTACAATCATTGTCTCTCAGTGCAAAAACTTAGAAATATGAATGCGGACAACGTACACAGATGAGAGTGATACCAGAACGTCCCCGCTTGGTCAGGGATACTGAAGTCGTACAGGAACGAGTACCCGGGGGCAATGGGACACTGGTTCACAAAGGCAGGTCCGTCGGCCCAGGATGAGTTTTTCTGGAAGAAACCGTGCCAGTGCTATTTACGATCAATGGAAAAGAGATGGCATGAGTTTAGATAACAACACAAAGGTTGACGTGACGTACGATGCTCGTGCTCGTCAACATGGTGGTGTCAGTTAACTGATCAATAACATTGATCTGGAAATTATCGCCCTTGAGAGAGAGAATTAGCTTATGAGCCGATATGTATTGATTCTGAGGATTACCTTGTTAGCAGTAATGAGAGGACCTGGGAATGATGCGTTGGTTGCCGTTGCAGCAAGCACAGCGCTATCGAAGAGATCGCCTCAGTAAGCTCGACCAGCTAATAAAGAAGAGGGGAGACTTACGATCGATTGAACCCATCTGGGGCAATGTACTCGTTGACAATATACATATTACTTTGGGGTCCCAGCGTTAAGGCAGCCATGGCTCCAAGTCCAACGGAAAGCGCGACGAATGAGCGTGTCAAAACCATCCTAAAGAAAGGAATGAAGGCTTTAGAACTTGGGATTTATCGACGGTCGAATCGACCTTATATTTGAGTCTAGGAAAAACCAGAGAAAGATTCGTTCACACAGAAATATCACCCGCAGCCGCGGGTTTGGTCTCGTTGTGCCTCTGTGAGGTCACAAGAGGGCATGAAACGCGTGGAAGACCGCGACATCGGATACGGCGAGTACGCCGGTAAATCATAATCGTGTGTGGATAAAACTGTATCATGATGACTGGGGCTGGTATGGCTCGTCGGCGCGTCGGTCGTTACTGATTTTACTGATGAGAAGCAGGGCGCGTCTCGTTTGGCGCTCCGTTATGCCCTGGACAATGCAGCGGATAATCGATTAATGATGTACAGGTACTGATGTACAGCTGGGTACAATCAATTCAAGTGTCGATTTTGACATTTTATGGGAAGCCCACAGTAAAGACAATGATGTTTTGCATTCTGATCAGAATGAAAAAAGGGGGGGATTTCGTCACTTCCAGTCGTGCCGCGTGCGATCGAACGGAGGCTTTTTTTTTTTTGACGCTGATGTACTTCGCTTGAATCACTTTTTGCACTGCGGGGAATCAGAGTGCGAATGACCGTGTGTTGCTGACTCGCTGCGCAATTAAATGTTGAGCCGCGAACAAACGAACGGATTGAATAAAGACTCAAACCCTGGTATCAACTTTCAAGTTCCCAAGTTACTAGTAACCACCATGTTTCTCAAAGCGTTGATTTTCATCCTTGGCGTCGTTTCTGTGTCTCACGCTGCGGTATGCCTCTCATCTCTCGATTGCGAGAAAGCCTAACTGGTGGACAGGCTGTTTCCGCCTCGTCGGATCCCAACGTCTACTCTGCCGTCAAGGTTTATCACACCATTGTCGATTACTCGCCTTACATTATGGACGTTACTACCACTCTTACCTGGACGTAAGCATCAAAGCCAAGTTTGCTCAAATATAAAGACTGACTTTTACGACAGGGAAGGACCGACTGTTAGTGCTGTCACTGCTGTCCCAGTGCAAACCGAGAGTGTCTCGGCCATATGTACGTGTCTCGTGTATAATCCTTTGTGATAGGGGCTGAATTGGCGCCTTCAGGAGAGAGTATATGCTTCCATAGTTGAAGCATAATCAACGGACTAGTGCCTCTAAACCCCTGTAGATTGTGTCAGTCGATTGTATTGCTCATATAAATAACATTTTGTTTCCTGCCTCGACGGAAGCACGAACAGAGTCAAAACCCTTGAATTAGCTATTTGAGCGGGTAAGAGAAATGTTATATTTAGAAGGAGTTAACTACGTACCAGGACAACACACAGAACACTCGACTCGGCGGTTACTAAAGCTCGGACAACGCATTGAATAATGCTCAAATTAGCATCCCAGAACACTGTCAACAAGAACGATCATGACCTTCCGGCCAACCTCCCCCGACGCCTCCTCATGAACGGCACAAACAAGGTTACATCCATCCTTGATCCATGCTTCAAAACTTCACAGATCATTTGAACTCTTCAAATATGAGGGACACTAGGAGACGATCGGTGGAATTTAGGTAGTG
>JABAJV010000351.1:0-13263 GCA_018854895.1 Tricholoma furcatifolium
GGTACAGGACGGGTTTGTCTGTATAGCAGTAGAGTATCTCTTAGAGTGACTATGATGTCAACCAGGGAGTGGGAGAGATCTTTAAAGTCATCGATGTTTTTTCGCATTGCCTGTTGATTACCTCGATGTGTAAAATTCGATGGCGATTTCAGAGATACACACACCGGCACCCTGAGTAGAATATTAACGACGGCCTCTGCTGCCTGTCCAACGTATGGGAGTGGTGCGATTTTACCTGCATCGAGGATGGTTTGGGCAGTGAAGATCAAGTTATCGAGCCATGCGGAGTGCGGCTCATTTAGTTGCTTTTGTTTAGTGTCAAATACCCGTTCCGATGGCGACATCAGCTTCAGAACGCGTTGGCCAACACTTGAAAGATTGCTCTGCATCGTCCCCTTGCGCTTTCTCCAAAATTCGGGGCACTGATCCAGTTTGAGCATCCCTGAAGTGTCTGTATATATGTGTGTACTATGTCAGCAGCAGTGCAAGGCGATGTAACAGCATGAATAGAATTTGAGTTGGCACGAAGGAAAAGACGCATTGGATGCCAAATTGATGTTCAGTGGAGCCCAACGCCTTCGCGGACAAAAACCATCCCCAAGGCAGTGCAGAGAGATCTCATGAGTCGCTGTGGAGTTGACTCCCATGAAAGAAGAAGTTGATGGGGTAAGAGTAAAGCTGTATCAGACGTTATACATATTCTAGTTGACAATCACACAACGAAGACAGCGTGGGATGCTGATTGAGACTTACTAAGGGTTATACGTACTCTACGATCAGGCTGGAAGGTTGTGTGGTAGCGCCAGGGTATTAGTATGCTGTGAGGCTGAAGCTGCTATTAACGACACTCATCTCATCGTCATCGCTATCGATATCTAAACGCTAAATTCCCACGGGCTATGAATTTAAAGGTTATTTGCGCATATTTACGAATATTTTCTCCTTGATCCCAAATCGGATGCTTGATCGATTTTTTGCGTCTGCTGGCTTTGCTCGGATTTTCTACTGTCCACGAGCGTTTGTTCATCAGCAACTAACACCTCCGGGCTCAAGGCTATTCTCCTCATCCTCTTCTCGCTCAGCCAAGAAGAAAATGCCACCAAAGAAAGCAGCAGCACCCGAGAAAAAGGTTCTTCTCGGAAGACCATCTAACAATCTGAAGATTGGCATCGTAGGTTTGTTCTTACAAGATAATCGAGCATTCATAGAGTAATCGGTGGCACTTTTATAGGTTTGCCTAACGTTGGAAAGTCATCTTTCTTCAATGCCCTCTCAGAGACCGGTTCGTGATATCCTATCGGTTGATAAATTTGTTATTTACGCACAATTCCTCTACAGACTTAGGAAAGGCCGCCAATTTCCCTTACGCCACAATTAACCCTGAAGAAGCGCGTATTCCCGTCCCTGATGCACGTTTTGAGTGGTTATGCGAGACCTACAAGCCAGCGTCACGCGTCCCCGCTTTCCTGACATGTATTGATATCGCCGGACTCACTGCTGTATGTTCTCAATTGTTTACGAAGTATCTATTCTCATCTACGTTTTCTAGGGTGCATCCACTGGTGCTGGTCTTGGTAACGCCTTCTTGTCACATGTTCGCGCCGTCGATGGTATCTTCCAAGTCGTCCGTGCTTTCGACGATGCCGAGGTCATTCACGTTGAGGGCGATGTCAATCCTCTTCGTGATATGGAGATTATCCAGACGGAGCTGCGATTGAAGGATATCGAGTGGGTAGAGAAGTCTCTCGATAACTTGAAGCGCAGTGGACGTTCTCTCGGCAACACCAGTCTTGCCGATAAAGCTAAGAAAGAGGAGATTGTGAGTTAAAGTCGGTTTGTTGTTGTCGATTCGCCTTGACCTTAGTTTGAAGGCCACAGTTGAAAAAGTCTTGAAGGTCCTCACTGAGGAGGGCAGGGACGTCCGAAAAGCAGAATGGACCAACAAAGAGGTGTGTGTCTTTCTTCGTTATCGCTTCGTTTTCCCTTGTTCTTGTGTGATGAAAAAGAGCAATTGCTCGATAACCCAGCTCGTCGAGGAGGGAGTAACGCCCCAATATTCCTTTGAGAGAATTATTCCTTCTGACTCTTAATTTTCACGTCTTGTTGCGCCTTCCATACTGACTCCTCTTCTGGACAGGTGAATATTTGTCTATATCTAAGAATTGCGTCGAGGCTCCCCCTCCCACTTCAGTTTTCATGATGAAAAAGAGCACACTGCTCGATAACCCAGCTCGTCGAGACGGGAGTAACGCCCCAAAATGTCTCTGAGAAAAAAGTTTTATCTGACCTTTCCTTATTATCTTTATCTCTACATCTGAAGAACACCCTGCTAACTGCCGCCTTCTCAAGATCGATGTCGTCAACGGCCTCCAGCTCCTCACCGCTAAGCCCGTCACCTACCTCGTCAACCTCAGCGAGCGCGATTACGTCCGCAAAAAGAACAAATGGTGCGTAGATACTTTTTATTTTGTTCACATCATGATGAAAGTATTTTCGTAGGCTCCCGAAGATCAAAGGCTGGATCGATGAGCATAACCCGGGTGACCCACTCATCCCCTTCTCCGTTGCGCTTGAGGAACGCCTAGTTGTCATGTCGCCTGAGGAGAAGAAAGAGGAGGAGACCAAGGTCGGCGCTGCTAGCGCTCTTGGCAAGATTACTCAAGCTGGATACAGCAGCCTCGATGTACGTTCCTCTCGCCTTTCTTTGTCTGCGAAAAGAGCTCAATAAACTGGCTTTACAGCTCATTCGTTACTTCACTTGTGGACCTGATGAAGTTCGCGCCTGGACGATCAGGCGAGGAACCAAGGCACCTCAGGCCGCTGGTGTCATCCAGTACGTCGTTGTATCCCTTCGACCCGTGCGTTGGTTGACTGACTGAATATTTTAGTTCGGACTTCGAGAACAAGTTCGTGTGTGGTGAAATCATGTCGTACGATGACCTCAAGGAACACGGGTCTGAAGCTTCCGTCAAGGCCGCTGGCAAGCTCAGACAACAAGGAAAACCCTACGAGAGTAAGTTAAGCTTTTCTTTCACTGTTCATCAAGCCTGTGGAGCTGATAATGTGGTCTAGTGATCGATGGTGATATCGCGTACTGGAAGGCAGGCAACTAGAATGTTTTGTGAAGGAATCAACAATGTTGTAGTATATAGGAATAAGACGGTGCTCAGAGGCGATATGTCTGTCGTCGGTGCGCATGGCACCATTATGCATGATGAGTGGTAGTTATGCTTTAGCTAATGGTTCGCTTTCATCACCGATGAGGAGGAGAAAATTCTGATGAACTTTCAGCGTTCATCACAACTTGCGATAGATGAAGCTTTGAAGCGTAAAGGCCTTTTAAACAGTACTTGCAGAGGAGGACCCATTGTCCAACTTTTCCTGCCAGTTTGTTTGTGTACAAACAAAGCTTTATTGCCACAGATTCTTTGCGACATGTCTGAAACAATTGGTTACTACTATCTTCTATGTCAGCTTGTCAGCGCGCTCTATTGCCACAGATTCTTTGCGACATGTCTGAAACAATTGGTTACTACTATCTTCTATGTCAGCTTGTCAGCGCGCTCTCAGGATCCCTGAAGTCTTGCTTCGGAATTTTGAACAGTTTGGTCCATCTCAAGACCCCTACTATAATTTTCCTCAGCGAAGATCGGAGTCGAGTCTGGTTCCTTGGTACGACCACATTTATGATGCTGCAGGAAGCGATAAACAGACATTGTTAAATGTGGCAACATGTTCGAAATCCTTTGCTGAAGTTGCGCTCGACATTCTGTGGCGTGTCCAGACATCCATTTTACCGTTCTTATGGCTCTTTCCCTCTTGTCGTGATGCGTATAAAGACAACCGTGTGAAGGTGAGCTATAAAATACTGAATGGTGCCTCCCTATAGCAATCATACAGCTTCTCGCACATATTTCGCATGATTCACTGGAAAGGGTTCATTATTATGCCCACCGAATTCGATTTCTTCGCTTTACCGACTCCTGGGATGACCGTGTTCTTGTCCATCGTGCCTTACACAAAGTTGGAAGCTTGATAGGTGAAACCCTTCTTCCTCGCCTGCACTCCCTCTCAGTCTCTTATTCGATATCAAGGCAGGCAATTGACCTTTTGATTCCGTCTACTCTTGCTCGGATACATATTTCGGTGCCGCCTATGGTCACAGATTCCTTGCTAAATACACTTTTTGAGAAAGCTCCTTCGTTGAAAGATATTTCACTGTCTTGTCCTCCCACATTCACAACGGCGCTCGCACAGTTTAATCAGCTCACGAGTGCTGGGCTCACTTTGAACCCTTGGACGGTTGCTCGGAAGACCACTGTATTTCTCTATACGCACCTCGAGGAACTTACCCTTCACCTCGAAAAATTCAACGATAAATTTCCCCAGTGCAAGAAGATTACATCTCCGTCTCTGCGAAAGTTGACTTTGAAAGGAACCCCCTCCTCGATCACCGGGATGCTCAGAATTTTTGGTCCTACCCCACTGTCCATCCTCAGGGTCATACACAGCGAGGACATCGAATGTACTAAGGAAGAATGGTGTGAACATCTGAATATAATTTCTTCCTGGCTCAACTCGACGGCCTTACGATAGAGGACGAAATCCCACCCTTTCCTAGACGAATAGGCTCCTTAGATCCTTCCGTTATTGATCCTCTTCTGAAAATATCGCACATCAAACACGTCAGGATCTTCTCTGTTCGTCGCATTGAATTTACAAACTCCTATTTCGACAAAATGGCGAAGGCGTGGACTCGATTGGAATCGCTCGATATTCGCTCCTTCACAAGGGCTTATGAGCCTAGTCTGGCCACGTTCGCGTCGCTGAGATCGATAGCGGAGCACTGTCCGAATCTTCGTGCTCTTGCAATTCGAATGGCAGTGCGATATGAAAAAACCAATTCGACCTCTTCTGCCGCCGCATGGTCTTGAACGGCTTTACATTCAGGAGACAAATGGATTCGAACGTCCTGAATTGGGTCGTCCTGGCCTTGTCGTAAGACACATCGTCGCTTTGTTTCCGCGTCTTCGATATATTTCGGGGGGTCACGACTGTGAACCTCAAGGTATAAGTGAGGGGTTAACAAGCAGAGACTGGGATGAAGCTCAGAATATACTTGTTCAGTGCCGCAACATGGCGAAAGATCACAAGTATCACCGCTAGAACGATCGCTTGGATGTCCCAACATTGAGGGGTGTAACCAAAATGCAACATCTCTCACTATGTTACACGTTTCACACTTTCACCTGGTAAATGATACAAATGTGTCTTGCTAAACTAATAATATAAAGGGGTCGATTAAACGATCATAGCTGAAGTGTTCAACGTTCGACGACAATGCTTTTGAGCCTCAGCCTCAGTCAAGTTAGCTCTCTTAGACCTCCCTGAAATCTCAAGGAAGTAAATTATCAATTTATGTACCATGTTAAGAAATGGCCCAGAGCACTGACCGTCACTTAGGCTTCTGCAGCCTTGGATCGCGGGTTTGCACTTGCGGCCACCATTGCGATACATACTCGTCTTGGGGTTCCAATTTCACCGTTACATTGCGCGCGTCGGTCGGTTGTCAATGTAAATCCGCTCGCCCCCGGCGGCGTTCCCAGAGACTTAATCGGTTTCATCTCTCCCGCGCCTAGCAAGTCTGGGATCGCACACAGGATTTCTGTGTGACCGACGTGGTTGACTGGAGGTTGATTACGAGGTATCTTATTCAGTAAGGGCGCCACGCAGAGGTCGCGGAATAGTCTTTGAGGCGCTTGCATGACGATTGCATCCAACTCGCATTGGGTGACCTGGAAATACAAAAAATACAGGGCTTTTACTATGAATCTACATGATTGATCTAGAGGAATCCCTTTCATCTGTTCTTAAAGAAATCCATCTCCATCGTTTTCGCCTTCCACCAAATCCCATTCCTCCTCCACGATTCGGGGTTCCTCTTTCCGACTAATCCGCCTCGGAGTCTTGGATGAACGTGGCCGCATGCGTGATGCAGGGTGTGTCGTCGTTGCTTGTAGAAGTTGCGCAAAGTCGAGTCCAAATGTAGGTGGTGTAGGGGCTGGCAATTGCGGCGTCGTCTCATGCGATTTTCTAGGTTAATATTCTCAGTTTGAATAAAGACAGGGCATTTCCGGAGTTGACTAACCTTCCCAGTTCCGCGCTGCAACAAACGCTCCACAAGTTACTCAGGACATCGCCAGCTTGTGCAAGTGGAACATCGACATTCTGCGTGTAAGCGAGGTAGCATACGTTGTATAACAGCATCGTAAGAGCTGTGGTAAACGAGCTCTGCGGTTGCGGGTCGTTCTCGATGTATGAGTCTCCCACGGCTGCAGGAGGCGTTACTTTGGGTGTTGTGGGGGAGGAAGGCGGAGCCGGAGCAGAGGAGAGGTGTAATGGGTGTCTGGAGTGCCATTTAGCCCAGCCGCCAAGTTCAGTGCCTTTGCCCGCGCCAATAGATGGCGAGCCGACTCCAAGCTTGCCGCCTGACCAAGAGATTTCAAAGGGCAGTTTGACGCCAAGGTAGAACGTGAGAAGTGAGAGAAAGTGGATAGTGTGTGTTATGACAGCGTTGATGTGATCTGGCGGATATCCTAGAAATCCAAACTGATTATGGATTGTGAGGCATTGGAAGCACTGAAAGGACGTACTTCGTATGTCGCCTGGTACAGGAAGTATCAAGTCACCTATCGTCCATTCCCCCTTTGTGCCAGCCTTACCCCCAATCGGCGGTCGTCCGCCCACTTCGACAACATTGAAGACTTCTACTAGCTCCTGAACAAGTCCTGAGCGCGCACGAGAAAGTGTAGTCGAAAGCAGGTTGAGCTCATGAGTTAGGCGCTGTGCCGCAGGGTTTACTGACGTCGGATGAAGCAATAGATTTGCAGCCGAAAGCGTACGTCGACGAGCAGCCAAATCTTCCCTTAAAGCACGTAATCGGTCCCGTTCTAATGTGGCTTAGCTGGGACAATGTGACTCAGATGCTGGACATACTCTTGTCGTTCTCCTTCCTGAGGCGGCTAAGACCCGCCAAGAGCTCGTCTACTCGCGTCTGATAATCAGATAATGTTGCCCGTCGTGTACGTGCCGGATGGATTGTTTCTAAAGCTTTTGAAGCCTTGAGGACCTGTTCTTGACGATCCGAGGTGAAATGTTGGATCTGGTTGCGAAAGTCGCGTATACTGAATGTTGAGCTGTTCAGTACAGTCAATGGAGCAAATTCACATGCACTTACTATGTTCCAAGGCAGTTATCGCAGAAGAATTGTCTTTGCTTTCGTTCACAATTCGTGCAGTCCATGCCACTATCCCCCGATACGATGACTGCAGCGGTCGTGACGAAAGCTTTGTACCAACTAGATTCCCTGCCCTGGAATGTCCAAAGTGCGTATAGAATAATATGAAAGATGTCAACACACCATGACCAGAGGCGCTGGTGGTGGTCAGTAGTAGAGGGACGCACTAGTGTGACGTCGCCTTTGATTACGGATTGATTACCGCATCCGTGAACTTGTACCACAACTACATGCATCTACTTCCACCTAAATATACAAAAGAGCATTTTCCAACATGCAGTTGGGTTTAACAACATCATTTCATTCCTAGATAAAGTTTTGCTGGGCCGACAGATGGCTGCGGAAATCCACCTTGGTACGGCTCATTGTCTGGCAAGCATCATTCTACAATTTTTGATTTTTCGATCCTGAAAAGTCATCGCGTGGATACTGTAGAACGTCAGAAATTTCCATTGTGGACGTCAAACTGTGAGTACATGGTACATATCTATTATCCGCCGTCAGGCAAGCATTTAGATGATGATCATGAGAGCACAGTGCTTTCTTTCGCAAATAAATGCCTCCCAGAGGTCGCTATCGTCAAGTAGACGTGATTTCAATGCTGTTATATATAGTCAGAGCTGGGATGTAAGGAGGTATTGGACTGATTCGCTTTTTCAGTGCAATGTACTTCGGTCACAATCGAATTATCTGATCTTAGCGGGGTCCCTTGATGATCAGGTACAGCTCCTTGATGCAATGGATGTAGCTAATGTAATGCATGAAGCATGGCGTAGAGAATGAAACAAGATGTATGTAGCACCAATATAACGATTCAAATATCAACTTTTGGAGAAGCTCACCCGTGACAGGAAGTTTCAAGCTGTCTGTTATAATTAAACACATGCAAGATTGCAACCTGGTTGCAATTGCAGCAAGGCCCAGGGCACACCGAGGTTGCTACTTACCTACATTTACTTGACAGTTACTGACACATAAGCCATGCGCAGGACGCTGGGGCACATCGTCCCTTACGATCCATCCAGCCGACGTCTTTGCGACCAGAGTGCTGCGGCGTCAAATATTCTGATGAAAATAAAAGAAGGATTTTAAAAATGGGCGCCTAGATCTGTGGGGTCTAGACATGTGAATGGTAAATTCTCGGCTGTGGCTGGCGCAAGGAAACCACTGGCCCCGGTGCCCCACAACGCAAGGAAGAGACGACGACGATCATCTAGAACTTCAAGAAGTCTTCGACCTCTCTAAGAATACATTATAATGTGGGTCCTAGCCCCTAGTATAATTCCTCGAAGTGTCCTATGCAATTGTACATGTTAAATATGTATACATAACAAATGAGTGTGTAGCGTCTAGCTTTATTTAACTGGCATGACCCAGGTATCCTAATGATTTTCGACTGCCCATTTCGTAGTCTTCTACAGTTTCGCGGTTGATGCTGACAACGACGGACTGTGTGTGGAGGGTAAGCGATGGTGATCAGAAATCTGGAAGGATGGGCACGAGGGCCCACAGTCGGTAGATTGAATACTCACAGGTCCGTTTCTGGCCGCTGTTGTTTTGAAGTTAGAATGATCCGAGTTGTCGAGGTGCGAGAGTCCAGAGACGTTGGATATTCCGCCCAGAGTTTCAGCGAGTTTGTCGCGACTGTTGAGGGTTGCGAGCAGACTGTTAAAGAAGACTATATACGCGCCACAGTCAGATAAAACCGAGAAGCGGAGGTATGAAAGTTGCATACGCTTGCTGAGTACAAAGTAGAAACCCATGAAGGTGAACTCGTCTGGCCAGATCGCATATGTGATGAAGCAAGCCGTAGAGCAGATCCTGTCATTTGTGTTAGGTTATAACGTTTTGACATACCCGTTGGTAACTCACGTCGTTAGAAGACCTATAGAACAGAATAGTCAGTAAAAAAAAGTCCCTTATCGAGTACCATGATGCACTAACTTGTGTTAATAGAGTACACGATAAGCATTGTGACCAACGAATCGGTCCTACGAACGAAAGTCAGTAAATGCGAATATCCTTTGCGATGATATCACACTTTTTGAATCCGGTGCGACGCTGACTTAGATTATAGCAGAGGGTGCCGGCAATTACGAGGTCGACCACGACACCACTTCCGAGTGCAATATATAGGAAATACTAGAATACATAGCGTCAGTACGCGCACTATCATGAGCAGAACGAATCGCCTTACCGATATTTTGGAGAAGTTTGCAAATGTCTTGACTTGGTATCTGTATTTTTTTTATTAGATGGAGACTTTATCTTCTGAGGAAAGCGCTACTAACGCTCGCGATGCGAATGCTGAAAGGTTCATGGTGAGACGATGAAACTTCTGTAAAAAACGATTTGCGCTCACCAAAGCCAGTAACTGACCACCGAATATGATCTCATTAGCAAAAGGATCCTCTTATGGCGCGTATTTTCATACATACCGAATGTGAGTATGGAGGTAGTAGCCTGGAAGAAAATTATCAGTTAACGCTATGCGATATCTGATTAAATGGATGCTTACGATGAGGCCAGCGATGATGTAGCTTTTTGTCACTGTTGACGTGAAAAACATGTCAGATTTAAGCACCCAAAGGATGGGTAGTTCGTACTCAGCCAGACGCGACGACCAAAAATGCTGGACGTCCGGTTAGCAACGATGGCAACAACATGTAGAATGCACGTACCATCGGACGACAAGATCGCTGACACACTATCGATGCCAAGTTATGTGAGTTTGCTGCCTGAGAGATAAGGAACGATGAAATCATACCGTGACATAGATCTGTGCCTGTTGCAATGAAGAGGACTTTGTTAGGGGCTGTTGTCAGTGCAACCTGGAGAAGGGAACATACGAGCAGACTCCTGTCTCGTGGAATGTCCCATGAGTACGTGTTCAATTCCAAGTGGGTAAATACGGCATACCATGTGGGATCTAGGAGGGCCAAGAGATTACCAAAGTTTGAAACCATGTAATAGTATAATCCGTGGGTGACGAATGCTAGCTGCGCGGTATCCAGCACCCTAAGAGGTAATGGGTAAGGAAATGACACGATGGGAGAGGAGACGCGCGTCGCGAACTAACCAGAGGAAGAAGATCTACAGGAAATCAATGAGTACATTGACACGGATGAAGGAAAGTAACACGCACTGTTGCTCTAAACCATGGCCCGTCCTTCCTGGACCGTCTAGAATACAAGTAGGTTTGGACGCAGGTAATTCCATAGAAGCTAGACATGCGTAAGCGTTTGATTGGGGGCGTGAACTAGAACAAAGACTGACATGCCCGCGAGAAGGTTACCCAGAAACGCGGCGCCCAGCTTACTGTCCAAAGGAATGGCGGACATTTTGAGATGTCTGGGACGCGACGGTGTGGATAAAAAGAGGGGGAAGGGGGAACGGTCGATCGTGGGTCCCAAACCTCCTGCAGTATTATAGTAGTGTAATTATCCCGTGCATATGTTCTTCAGGGCGCCATATTGTCAAAAAGAAGGCGTGAATCCGATGTCAGGAGTCATCAGATCCGCAGAGCTTTGAACGGCTATAATATTTGGACGTGGAGCTTGGCTAAGAACGGAAAGGGAGGCATATGGCGGCTGTAGTTTACTGATCGAACGCTGCCGGAATTTCTGTCGGAGGATTGTAGACACACCGAGAGCGTCGGCCGCAATCTGCCGCAATAGAGAAAAAGGTCAAGTTCATTTTCGCATAGATCGCTAAACGAGGAGTGGCGTCATGACCTAGGAGATCCGATATATGTTGCTGCACTAAAGTACAACAGCCGGCCGTGCAGCACTATAGCTTATGACGAATCTTTCGATTTCGATATGTCACGATAAGCTTTGTTTGACATTTGTGGGTCCTACTGTCGGTCAACATGTGGGTAAATCGCATGAAAACATGGGAGTTGATGACACCTAAAATCCCAGGAGAAAGTGCGGATGTCGTACTGGAAAACTTGTCCCATTAGATATGGCTTGGCTGGCAGACTGCATTCAAGGTTGAACGAAGTGCCTGATCTCCAGTTGATCTTCCCGGAATCTGCCGAGATCGTAAAAATTTTAAAAAAATTCTAATTTCTGGCATATATTTCTAGGCACCGAGGAATTTATTTACAAGAATATAAAAGCAGCGGCATCGCATGCGCATCGGCGCGCAACATTAGATGCAGCAACTTGCGGGGTTCTTGCTCGAAATAAGTCCATGTGGTCATTGAAAGCAATGTCTAATTTGGAGTGACGTATTTGTCCTGACAATTTGTCTGACATCTATCCTACAGCCTGAAGATTTTCAGAAAACAAAAGTTTTTGAGCAGAATGGAAAGAAGAGATAGTTATGTTTGTTCTGGCAGATAGGCACCACCCTACACGTGAAGATCTGCAGAAGATACAATAATATCTACATGATTCCCATGCGAAATATATCTTGATATGGCCTCCACCTGAACTCGATGGTATATAGACCGAAAAAACACAGATTCTGCGAAAAAAAAAGATGTCAATAAAATGAATGCCCTCTGCAAGGCTCGAACTTGCGACCTCAGGATGTCACAGTCACGACTGCGTCATATTAGAAATATGAGACCTGCGCTCTAGCCAACTGAGCCAAGAAGGCGTTGTCTGTGGCGTAGGCCGAATGGAGTACGAAGATAGGAGTATAACTGACAGCTGCGCGCCGCCAGTAAAGCGAAAAAGCATAGACATCAAGTCAGGGAGAAATTAAGTACTAGGGCCCCGTCAGAAAAAGTCGGATTATGAAGGAATCGGAAGGATGTGGAAGTAAGCCCAAAGCGAAGGGTCGCATCAATGGTCTGTGTAATATATGGTTGACTTCGGACGTCAAGGTCGCAAATGCCATTGCAAACAAAAAGCCTGAAAACTAACACAATGGAGTAAACGACCCTTCTAGACATTAGACTCTATGGTAATGATAGGGATAAGAAAAACAGGTGCTCAGTGACAGTAGCAGTTATAGAGAAATGCGCACCTCCTCTTACCCCTTTGCGACACATTTTTAAACAGAATGATGCTTGAGATTGCTAAAAAACAACTTCAAAGACCTGGATGCCCTCTGCAAGGCTCGAACTTGCGACCTCAGGATGTCACAGTCACCACTGTGTCATATTACCAATGCAGGGCAAAATACTCGGCGAAATCGCGGATTCCGAGGGTAGGGAGCGATTTTGGAGGCCTCTGCCCTCCCAGAAAATCTCGGTGCAGCCTCAGTCCTTTCCTTGCACTCAGGCATCCTTTCTGTATGCCATCTCATCATTTACGGCCCTCTGCGTCGTCGTCCCACGAAACCAAAGGCTTTCCGTTGCATGGTGCCCTTATTTGGGCGGAGGCTGTGCTGGCGGATCGAGAGCCGAGGTTTCAACTCTATTGCTGCTAGTACCTCTCATCATCGGTCGCAGCGGTGAGCGCCCCCGTCGCTCTCTCACTCCAGCTTTTTGCTGATGCACTTTCAGAGTAGTCCATCTTATTGTTATTCATATTTATAGTTCTTATACTACTCTGAAAGTAAGCTACTCAGGATGTCTCTTATCTATCATTGCTGACAGGTCTGACATCTCGCGCTCAGTTTCCAAGCCATCCCCAGCTGTTAGTTGTTACGAAAACATTTTGCTTGGAAACTTATGTGAGTTGGACCTCGTTTGCCGTAGTAGTCAGCACTCACAGCGCAGGATTCTAGCGTGAATCCTCATTTTCGCGCGCCCTCCCTCCTCTCCCTCGTATCTTTAGTTCTCTCTTTATTTTTCTTACTCTATTTGTACCCTCTATGTATTAAAATAGCCCTTCCGGCTCCCGCTTCGTCTATACAAAATTGGGGGGCCACCTCGTGTGGCCCTCGCTTACCGCTATTGCCCTCGATCCGCCCAGTACGCGAAAGTGAAGAGGTCGGCGAAATCGCGGATTCCAAGGGTAGGGAGCGATTTTGGAGGCCTCTGCCCTCCCAGAAAATCTCGGTGCAGC
>JABAJV010000352.1:0-13250 GCA_018854895.1 Tricholoma furcatifolium
TTCTCTGAAGCTAAGACATGTGGATCTTGAGCACGAAAATCTTTGATGAAGCACCAAGCATCAAGTCCCGCTATTTTCTACGGTTGCGAGGAGGACGGAGCCGTACCTCCGCGAGCGGTTGTCCAATCCTAGGGAGACGTCTACGTGGATTGTGCCTGCGCAGCGGAAGAGATCTTTATGTAAATCTTGCCAGCGGATGCGGTACGGGAGCTGGGATGTGCGGGCGAGTGGGTGTTGGTAGTGGGAGGAAGATAATTGGACGTACACTTCTACACTTCCTACAAAAAGCTGCGTGGGAGTGTCCTTGGATGGGAGGGAGTGTGTATCGATGAGCGTGACGATGTGGCCTGATGACGACCTGGATGTCATCGTTGGGGGGAGAGAGTGTGGAATCCATCCAGAATTCACGTGAACGGAGAAGGAGGACGCAGAGGAGGACTCGGGAGTGCGGTGTCGTTCTGTCTCCCTTACATCAACAACATCGATGTTAACACTCGCCGATTACTCACCATCTACCCTACAATCAACACCACTCCTACTCTCCTTGCGACCAATCCCAACACATTCACCCAGTACTGCGTCTCGTACCCCTACTACCCCTACCCCACCTCGTCCTGCACTCCAAAGGAATCAAAGCATCGAAGGTGTCACCAACCTCGGCGGGATCGTGACCTGCCTGTTTACTACCTGATATGTGCGTCCGTGCCCGTGCGGATAAGGATACGATAGTACAAAGGTGAGACGGGTGTGAGGTTACTGGCCAAGCTTAACGATGTTACTTAGATAAGACGTGTATTGTAATCGCATTGATCAAAAATCAAAAATCAAAAATCAAATAAAGGCCTGGCGGGTAATGACCACCGTATCCTTGGCCAAATCAAAATCGATAAGGTGGTGTTTAACAGGTTTCCCAGTCCGAGATACGACGGGGAGAGCCAAGGCGCTGAAGTCGCGCATCCACAGAGGATGAAACACATGTGAAGGCCCTTTGAACAAGTTAGCAGCATCCGCCATAATTTATCGTACTTGCAGTCTCGGGTAGATAAATGAGTTTGAAAAAGTAACAATACATGATACAGAAGCTCTTACCCATGTCTAATGTTGTTCTCATGCATGACATTGAGACCCAAATGCGACATCAAGCTTCAAGATTAACGTAAGAGATAATTTCAACTACTGTCTTTAAAAAACCCACCTCGAAAATTTGACGGAAAAGTTCACCGCCTCACCAACAGTTTCAAACGGGGCTCGTTCTGTCCTGACTCCTGAACAGATAAAGGATGACAATAAAGGCCAATTCCGAGCCTTCTGGAGGACCAATCACCTCCAGGTATGGCATACGACGATTCCCGGCGGACGTCACAGTCAAACGATGGATGGATGACGTAATGAACATGACATCACCATCAATCTCAAGAGGCGAAGATGATGAGGAGGAATATGCCAGAATGAACGACCTCTTCGTCTGGTGCTTTTCGTGACTCTGCCGCACCACAATTCATCGGGAAACTTTTTTTCAACTCGATGATCGCTGAGATGGCCAATCATGGATCCCAAGATTCGTAGATCAAATGGTGCCACTTCTTGACATCCGGGCCACTGGCAAATCTCCAGTCGCTTGCTCTCTGTCAAAGGACGACTTAAACGGCCCCGATTGTCTTGTCTAAATTTATCTGAACCTCGATAGCCTGTCAATTTTCGTACCGACCTGGATGCCTCTTACGAGGGGAAATTCAGCTTAGCGCTACCAAACATCGTCATTGACGTCAAATCGTAAATTCAATGACACCTATTTTGCGCACAAAAAATGGCCGCCCGTGATTTCCACCCCAGTACTTCAACCTCGCCATCGTCTTCAGAACAAGCCGTATAAATACCAAACAAGGTCTCCATGCTTTCTTTTGCACCTCCATTGCCACCACCAACTTTCTCTGCTCTCATCCGCCGGGTCTGGAAATACTCTCACTATCGCATCCGGCTCCATCTCGAAGAAGTTCGGTTGAACCCTTCCTCTCCCTTTCGCCATTTTGAATCAATTTCCACCGCCATACCGCCATACATGCCCAAAGCAGTCCGAAGTCGCAAAGAATTCGATCTCTGATGTGGACAGTAGTCTGATTCACGCCGAACGCTACATCAGTCTCACCTCAATCCAAGGCAGTTCCGAAAAAGACTGTTCTTCTGGGCAGTGCGACAACTTCGGGACCATCTCTTTCGACCCATTTTGTTTCGCTCTGCTTCCGTTAATCTACTGATTCATCTATCATCATGTTGGTTGCCTCTACGACACGGACGTCCCTTGCTTCCTCAAAACACGTGACTTCTCATGTATCTCAACAAACGCTTGTTTTCACGCACCCGTGTCATGTCTTTTGGCGCCTCCTCTTAATGATTTTTGACTCATTCGAATCACAAGGCTGTAAGTAATGCTATATGCTGACTAACTACAGCTGTGGAAATAAGGTTATCTAATCTATCGTCTTGCCTGCGCGGCCGGGGAGATCGCGACAAAGTGAACCCTTTTGTTACGGCAGACTACTCTGTATGAAAAAATCACAATAGCAGTATGCGCCGTCATCGACCACCTTTTGTGCCAATTCAGTACATGGATTTCATTGTATGGCGATCATATTGCAAGATACGAAGCCGTCCGTCTGGCTTATCTTCATCCAGAATTTGACAAACTCTATGACAGGAAGGTTACTGTTCCATACGAGTGCTCCCCAGCCCAGTTGGCATGACGAACAGAGAAGGAATTGGTCGAACAACATTTTCCATCTCGGCTACTAGTACTATATCAACTCCGGTTTACCATGGACACAATGTGGCTCTCACGTCATAATTTTACAATGAGAGAAGGGCCATTTCAAGTTGAAGGTAATCTGCGACATTAAACGAACCCACGGCCGTCGACCTTGTGGCCACAAGCAAAGATCTAATCAGGGTTGACACGTTCAACTCCTGACTATTTTCAGACGAAAGACTCGGAACAAAGATGAAACACGAAAGTAGGTCCAGGTGGGGATTGATTAACAAAAAAGGGTGATACAAAGATGTCGCCAGGATGTCGCGAACAGCCGATGTCGTAACTGACGGTCGACCGTCTGTGGGCGCATGTGGCATGTGTGGACTAGGAAGAAACAATACCTTTGAGGAAACGTTTCGTACTATCGATGTCTGATTTGATTTTTGGCTATAAATCTTGTCACTGGCCAAAGAACAAGGGGACCCTACCAGGACGGGTGTGTGCCAACTGGAGTGTCCAAGGGGGCACATTTGCCAGGTCGAACAACTTCCAACTGTCAGGATAAAATTCAAATGGATATCGAACTGCGCGGTGTCGACAATTCTGGGTCCGAGACAGACACTGCAACGGAGGGTGTTTGTTCCACACGATTCTACGGCGCGCCTACTCACCCAGTTGGCATGGCGAGTGGAGAAGGAATTGGTCGAACAACGTTTTCCATCCCGGTTACCTATTTCAATTTCTGCATTGCCATGTGGCTGCTCACGTCAGAATTTCAGAGGAACTCGTCGAACAACATTTTCCATCTCGGCTACGATGCCATGGTCACAACGTGCCAGCTCTCACGCCATATGTTGACAATGAGCCATAGAGGGAAATTTTCAACCAACAGCTTCGACAATAAATGAACGCCACGGCCGCCGCTGACCTTGAACAAAGATTTAATCAGGATCGACACGTTCAACTCATTGCTACTTCCGGATGGAAGAACAAGGATGAGACACGGAAGTATGTTTATGGTTGTGGGTCCAGGCGGGCCGGGTTGATGAACAAAGAACAATAATACAAAGATGTGGCGAACAGCCGATGTCCTAACTGACGGCCTGTGGGCGCATGTGGAATGTGTGGACTACGAAGGAACAATAGCTTTAAGGAAACATTTCGAAGATGCCCGGGCCATCGATGTCTGATTTGATTTTTGGCTTGTAAATGTCAAACCACAGTGCTAGCACAACGCCCCATCTGTCAGAAGGGATGTGTGCATATGGGTCCAAGGGGGCACATATGCAGAAAACTTTCAATTGTAGTATTTCAAATTCAAATGGGAAGGGACAAGTACGTGTCGACAGTTGTGGGTCCCAGCAAGGGCGCAATTGGACACAAAAGACGGATTTCCTTCTTAACGGTCGTAAATGACCAGAAAAAGCCTCGCGAATAATAAGTTGCTAATGCATTTTCTGACGGTCAATCCAGGCCTTACGATTATTCTGACGGAAATTCGTCGAAGACTAACAAATATCACCAAGTGAAGCTAGAGAAAGTAATACGAAAAGAGCGACAGTGGACATAGATAGTCGAATAAGTGGAAACGAGAGCATAGCGATAGCGAATTAACGAAGAAGAGCGAAGAAAGAATGACGAGGGTATTCAAGCCCTGGGTATAGCGGGTATGCCGCGGGCCTTGCGAATGTACTGTTTCGTCCAATACACAATACGCTGTCTGAGTGACATTTCACTTTCGCCAACTGTCAAGACAGGAGAACGAAGCGTGTGGTCGTCAAGCCCTTCAATGATGGCGTTCAATCGGGAAGCAGCCTCTTTCATCGTAGGCCTTTTAGAGGGGTCCGGGTTCGTCATGTCATCAGCCAGCTCACGCATAAATTCAAAACCTTTGATAGTCCCGAATCTCGTGCCCTACAATGGAATCAGGTTAATATACGCAACATGAAATTGATGAAAATGGGGGGCACACATAGACGAATCCTTCTCTGATACAATTTCCCAAGCAGTACACATCAACAGGGAATGGATCGCAAGGCGGAGCCCGACGTATCAGGTGTTCAGGGACACTTTTATCACCGCCCCATGGAACTTCTTCAAGGCGAGGAGTTCCTGGTGGATACTCTTTAGACAAATCGAAGTCGATAAGATAGTATTTAACAGGTTTCTTAGTCCTTGAAAAGCTGGGAAAAGGACTGCTCTTGAAATCAAGAGCCCGCTGAAGAGCAAACGGATGTGGAGGAACCTTGAACAAGTGGACGGCATCCGCCATGATATTGTCAGGCTTGCAGTCCCTAGCCAATGAATTCAGGTGGAAGGTAGACATATCAATGATATTCTTACCCATGCCTAATATTGTTTTCATGCATAAATTCTAGGCCCTAAACGATAAATAGAATCAGACCAAGACAGGTGTAAGCTTTGAAAAGGGAAAACAAACCTCGAATATCTGGCGAAAAAACTCTACTGCCTCGCCGATCGTTTCGAATGGAACTTGATCCGTTGTAAGTAAGTATGGCATCACAATAAAGGCAACGTCTGGGCTTCCTGGGGGTTCAATCACGTCCAGGTATGGCATGCAACGATTCCTAGGAGATGCCAGCTGTTCAGAGGATAACAGCTTGCCAAGAGGAATTTCTGCAGGAAATTGACGAGGGTCAATCCATTTGATCATAACCATTGACCCATCAGGACCAGTAGCGTCCAAGAACTTTGCCTATAAATACAGATTCTTATGCACGCTTGCCAGGGCGAAAGAACCTTGGACGTACGAGATTAAAATGCGCATCCTCACAAGTCCAACAATCTTTAGAAGTGTTCCACCAAGATGGTATCCAGTCTGGTCGATAACGTGGTCGAAGAGTATAACCGCGGTCTTTGAACAACTGGTAGTGTTTTCGCCAGAAGACCTCGATCGTCGTCAGTTCTCCGTTCTGTGGAGCCGTATATTCAGGCGCAACAAAAGCTTCGACGTCAAAAGGAGCTGCCATCACAGACGTGCAATACAGGTGTGGGGAAAGACCGGTGGGGGGAGGTTTGGAACGCCTATGTTTCCAATGTTTCCATCCACGATTTCAAACAATGGCATCACGTAAGCAATCAATCAATGTGCCATCATGCGTGGACCGCTGCCGGTTACTTCCTTCCTTCCTTCCTGCCACGTTAAAATTTTTTAATTGTTTTGTTCTCAAAGAAGAAAATACTTATATGCAAAGATACCACTGTCAAACGGGCGTCAACGACCCTAGCTACGCAGATCTATCCTGTCAAAACTTCAAAAGTTACCCCAGTGAGCAGGTGTCGATCTGCCGCCCACACATGGTCTGTATTTAAACGCCTGCACCGCTAACTTGCTATGATATCGATCCAACGATACTACCTCGCTGTCATTCACCCAGTCTCAAGTTTCTCATCGCATGGTTGATTCATTTCGTCTCAAGGGTCTTGGCAGGTCCAAAATTTCCTTGCGGCGCATAACACATACAGATCTCAAGGAAGAGCAAAGTTCGGTCCTCCTAGATTCTAGGATGTCTTTGGGTTCAATCTATATGCATCTGTTAATCTATAACTGCTACATGGATGACCGACAATTTAATGCACATATCCTTGACGCCGAAAGGTAAGTTTTTCTAACATTATTGGTACTCGGGGACTTGCTTATTCATTCCTGTCCAATTGAAACCAAGACATAAAAACGGAACTTCAATCCTGTCCCAAGGTGTCCCGCGATTTGGCACTAATAAGGCAAAGGCTGTGAAGTTGCTCGATGGGCAATTGAAATCTATGAAAAAGGCGACAGAGGGTGCGGAACAAAAAGTGAAAGTGAGTTTCAATTGGCCTGCTTGCCTTCAGTATTGGATGAAATGGCTATCGTTCGACAGTTGCTTTCCTTAAGCGTTCGCCGAGCGCATGGGGCCTCGATTGTCTCCGAAGCAACCGTGATGGAACGCAACGCAAAGATTATGGAACAGTTTAAGCCATTGTGGCACCAGCCGAGTCAATCTCAACGACGAAAAGGTAAAGCTGCCCCTACTATAGAATTCTTCTACAGTGACATCAGCTCCCCTTCTGAACAGTCCCTGTCTCTGCGTGCGCTCCGGACCCTATAAATAGGCTTCAAGACCTTGCCAAACACCTAGAAGAGCTCAAAATATTCAAAAATAAAAAAGTGCTGAAAGATATCAAACTCTATGAGGATCAGGAGGCCCAGACTATCCTGGACATCTTCCAGCTGGTACGCCTTTCTGTATCCTGCGCATCGGATATGTTTGTTTAAGCCCAAGGCTTCTAGATGTTATATTATGTGCCGGGGATGAGCCGTTTCCTTCGTCGGAACCTCATTTCAATCATCCTAGAAATATCAAAGAGGACAAAACTTTTCCCCGCCCCATTCTTTATTGAGGGTTTGGACTTTGCCCTGAAATTTAAGGCGGATGGGGCTACATCTCATGGGGCATATGGAAACATATACCAAGGCATTTACCAGGAAAATGTAGTTTGTCTCAAGGTGCTAAGATACAAGAACGACGACAAGGTGGGTTGACTCTTAATCAAACATAACTTCGACTGTATTGCTAAAAGATTTGCTTAGGTCCTAGCCCGCGAAGTTGCAGCGTGGGGACAGGTTTCACACCCCAATCTCCTTCCATTCTATGGCATCGGTAATCACGACAATCAAATATGCCTCGTGTCTCCATGGGCGAGGAAAGGAACGATCCTCGAATTTCTAGAGGCAGAAGAGGGGAGACAGAGTCTGACTCTGGACGCAACCCGTCTTCGATTGGTAAGAGAATATATTTTTTCTTCGGGTGTCTCAATTGATTATATATATCATTTAGTGCTCAGATGTTGTGTCAGGCCTCAAATACCTGCACGAACATGATATAATACATGGAGATTTGAAAGGGGTACGATCTCTTTTATCATTGTGCCGTAACCTAGAATAATGTAACCCCTGTCTAGACCAACATTCTCATTGACAAGTCACATAGGGCGTATCTTGCCGACTTCGGACTCGCTTCGGTCGTTTATGAAGACCTTGTTCTCACTCAAAAATACTCATCATTGGGAGGTGGCACCCCTGGGTACCGAGCACCTGAAATTTTAATGTCGACAAACAACTCTGCCTCGATTTTCAATACCAAAGAAAGTGACATTTTTTCTCTAAGCATGGTGTGCTGGGAGGTGCGATCGAACACTTCCCTTTCGTATTGCCCCTAACCACCTGATTTCAGATCTTCGCTGGTCGTGAGGTCCAAACTTCGGATATACCGTCGCCTCAAGAAGTAAGCGATTGATATTACTCCTATTTTGAATAGTTTTAACCACCCAATCTCAGTTCAACAACGAGTTACGAGAATTAGAATTGGCCTATCCATCTCAGGCTTCCTCGTTGATCAACCTGAGGATTATGGTCGGCCTTCGGCCCGAACTTAACCAAATCGATGTCACGGATGATCTGCGCCAACTGATGAGCGAATGTTGGGCACAAAATCCAACAGACCGCCCAGATATTTCCACGATTGAAGAGCGGCTGATACCAATGTTACCGGTGGGGGACGATCACAGACCTATTGGAGAGTGGCAGGAGAAGCCAGTGGAAGTTATGGCCCCGATACAAGGCCGTGTACGAGCAGGCGAAGTTCCGCTAACATTGAAAGGACTTGACATGATGAACAGGATTCTCCGAGAAATAGGTACAGGGGAAAAGCCGCGCCATTCGGGGGACGTCGAAATGGGAGTTTGATGGAAGGAATCACGCGTATCACATCAAATTGTAACCATGCTGGTTACTCCAAACACGGTCACATGACGTCGTGTTTTGTATTTATACCTTAGAACACTTGTAGTACTCTACTTTCTTTTCCAATCTAGTTTCGTGACTGTTCCGTCGTATTCTAAGGCCCCCATCCCTTTGTATATAAACCTTCCAGGTTTATTACACTTTTTTTTGAACACTCTCGACGACTAAGAACTCGTCTCGCGTATCACCGCCCTTATCACCGCCCTTATCACTTCACAACCAAATCGGAATTCTCAAGCCACGTCATCGACACTTTTCCTTGCTGGATATCACAAACCCAGCTCCTGTCACGTCGTATCGCCCTTCACATACAACAAGACGCTTTAACAAGCTTTTGCCCTTTCTTTTGACCCCAAACATCCCACAAATCGTTCTCCCAAACCCAAGTGTCTCACTAGCTGTCTCGTTGTCTCACTCTCGTATTTCGCTTCGTCCTTTGTCGCGTATCTCGGCTCCCGCTTAGCTCTCGCTTATCGCAATATTCTGGCCCTCGCTGAGCCGCCTCGCTTAGTCTGTGCCTCAACTGGACCGCTCATCGCCTGTCTTGCTCTTGTCAGTGCTCGTACCTCATAAGCCACTCTGGTGCCTCCTCACCGTGGGAGAGCTACAGCTGCCCCTGATCCTGCCCCAGAGGCAGAGACAAACCCCACCGCCGTCGCCCCCACCCCCAACGTAATCGCACCAACCGCCAGCTCGTCTACCACACCCCTGACACCGGCCGTCGTTCCCTCTGCCGGTCCAACTGCCACTCCTCCCGTACCTGACAGTACTCCACCACCGCCCCTCCCATCTGTGCCCGACAGCACTCCGCCCCCCTCCCGTACGACCTCGCCCTTGTCCCCTGCCTCACCGCCTTCCGCACCTACGCTTTCACGCCCAACACCTTTATCTCATTCCAGCGACGACGACGATCACTGTTACGTTGCACCCGCGCCTCGAAAAACTACATTACGCTCGCATAATTCATCTTCGACCATGTCTTCATCCCTCATCGATCGCATTTCTGCCGATACGGCCACCACCGTGTCTGCGCCGAACCCCGCCTACCCCCCCATTGTCTCTGCTGGGAAAATTACGGTCGAAACGCTCCGTGATTTCGAAATGTTGTGCCTGCGTTTTTTCCGGAACAAGAACGTTGAGGAGGCGGACCAGGTGAAACGCATCCTATCTTGTTTCGAAGGAGAGACCGCGAACGCATGGGCTCTCGATCATGAGGTGGAGTTTTCTGCACCTGGCTTCACTTTTACAAACTTTCTCGCTGCCTTACGCCTCGAATTCATCTCGGACGACATCATATATGATTACGGAGACATTTTGCACGCCCCACAGGGAACAAGATCTTTCCCCGACTTTGAGGCAGAGGTTCGCGCTGCAAACAAGGCACTGATGCCCTTCACCAACATTTATATGAACGACGCTCGTATGCGTGAACATCTGAAGCTTCACTTCAACGCCGCCCTCCGTAACGAATACAAACATCTTAATGGTCAGCAAAAGACTCTCGACACCATCGTGCGTTACGACGACTGGTCTCGCACAGTCGCCCGCCTTGATAGCTCTATCCGTGACCGCCATGCCATGGAGAAGACTTTATTCAACCGGCGGGCTAACGAATATTACAATAAACGATCCACCAACTCTTCGTCTGCACAAAACACGTCCAACACTTCTTCCAACTCCGCCGGCGCCTCGACCACCAACATGGGCTATCGTAAGCACGCCCTGAGGCTCACCGACGACGAGAAGAAACTCCTCGACGCTAACGACGGCTGCCGCGGTTGCCGTACTTTATGGAAAGGTCCCCAACATATCTGTGAATATGGTGATAAGCCTCTCCCCTTTGGCGTCGTACCCACCATCACCACCGGCTACGTTGAGGCCGAACGCGCCAAGCGTTCCAAGTCTTTGAGGACCGCCAAGTCCCCCGCCGCTGCTCCTGCTGCTTCATCTTCCAAGGTCACCACTGTCGCCGCTGTTTTCGAACCTATGTCATCTGATGACGAAGATATGATCTCCCTTGGCAGTGATACTGAACATTTCTTTGTAGATGATGATATTGCACCCGCTGGCACTGGCGACAACCAAGGCTCTGACGTTAATCTCTGAAACTCTCGCTCGCTCCCTTGGCCTCCAATTCAACAAACTTGCAAAGCCATTGAACGTCTCGGGTGCCTTTGACCCTTTGTCTATATCAGCCTCCAGTATTGATAAATCGACTCAGTCCCTTACGCATTTTGTAACAGTATCTGTAGCTTCGCCGTGTTTACAATGGACTTCAAAACCTCAGCTCTTTGTCGTGGCACCTCGTTTACACACCGATATCATTCTCGGTTTGGACTTTATCGCTAGAAACCATATCATTGTCGACGCGTGCGACCGTACCGCAATAGTTAAAGAAATACAATTCAATTTATTACACCCACGCCCCATTGCTCCTTTTCGGACTAAGCCTCCAATCTCCCCGCCACTACGTCGCCGTCAGATTATGAAAGACATTAGAGAAGGACGTAAGCTCGCCAAAGCTGCGTTTATTCCCGTCTTCGCGGAAATGCATTCCCTCTTCAAGAAGCAGTGTAAACGCTTCAATTTCAGCAAACATAGTTTCTCTCACTCGCCTCACACGATCGTCGGACTTGTTCGACAACGTATCGAGGAGATGGCCGCTGTCGCTGCTCGCCAAGCTGAAGACATCGAATTACAAGGACGACTTGCAGATCTTGATAAACGTCTCAAGACAGAATTCGACGACCGTTTTCCCATCGATTTACCTCACATTCGAGATGTGCCGGATAACTATTACCATCGTATCGAGCTCACTTCGAATGCTCGCATCTCAACGTCTCGAGGATATACCTGCCCAAAGAAGTTTCAAGCTTCATGGAAGACTTTGATCGATCAACATGCCGCTGCTGGACGCATCCGACCGTCGAACTCGCCGTACGCTTCCCCATCCTTCATTATCCCAAAGGCAGACCCCATGGCGCTCCCACAATGGGTTATAGACTTCCGTAAATTGAACGCTGTTACGATCCCAGACAATTACCCCCTGCCTCGCGTGGAAGACATACTTGCCGACTGCGGGAAAGGCAAAATATGGGGAAAGATTGATATGACGAATGCCTTTTTCCAAACGCGCGTTCACCCCGACGACATTGCAAAGACAGCCACCATCACACCTTATGGACTTTGGGAATGGCCCGTCATGCCTATGGGTCTTCGAAACGCCCCCGCAACTCATCAACGTCGTGTCACTCTCGCGTTAAAAGATCTTTTAGGTGTCATCTGCCATGTTTATATGGACGACATTATTATTTGGTCTCAATCTATCGAAGAACACGAGCAAAATGTCCGTCGTGTACTCGCCGCCTTACGAGTCGCTGGATTATATTGCTCTATTAAGAAAAGCGCCTTGTTTTGTACAGAAATCGATTTTCTCGGTCATCACATATCATGCCGCGGTATCGAAGCTCACAGCTCTAAAGTCGAAAAGGTTCTCAACTGGCCTAAACCCGTTCGTGCTAAACACGTTCGACAATTCCTTGGACTCGTCCGATATATGTCGGCTTTTCTCCCATCTCTCGCCGAACATACGTCGGTTCTCACACCGTTAACGCGGAAAGAATGCAATTCGAATTTTCCTGACTGGACCCCTGAACATCAATACGCCTTCGACGCAATTAAGAAACTGGTGACGAGCGCCGAATGTTTGACAGTTATCGATCACGAGAACCCCGGTGACAATAAAATTTTTGTCACCTGCGATGCCAGTAGTCGTCGTACTGGGGCCGTTCTCTCCTTTGGGCCTTCTTGGGAATTAGCCCGTCCCGTCGCGTTCGACTCTCGACAATACTCAGCCGCTGAAGCTCGATATCCAACTCACGAGCAAGAGTTACTCGCAATCCTTCGCGCTCTCAAGAAGTGGCGTAATGATTTACTGGGTTCTCACATTGAAATTTACACCGACCACAAAACACTTCAAAATTTTAATGTTCAAAAGGACTTATCCTTACGCCAGGCTCGTTGGATGGAATATCTTTCACAATTCGATTTCACCATTAATTATATCCGAGGAGAAGATAACTCGGTCGCCGACGCGATGTCCCGTATGCCCTCTTCATATGAAGAACCTGAAATTGTCCTCGCCCCCGTGTTCTCCTTCCAACAAAACGCTCGAGTATTATCAGACATCAAGGAGGGATATATAATCGATCCTTACACCGCTCGTCTGATGTCGTCAATGTCCTCGTCTATGCCTCTTTCTGGATGCCGCTTATCAAATGGTTTACTTTTTGTGGGTGACCGCCTTATCATCCCCAATCATAAAGGACTTCGTGAACGCTTATTTCGCCATTGTCACGACCAAATGGGACATTTCGGAGGAGAGAAATCTTATTCTGCCTTGCGACATTCCTTTTATTGGCCTAACATGCGCCGTGATTTGGTCTCAGCGTACATTCCTTCTTGTGAGGCCTGAATGTAAGACGCCTGTGGGGACCAGACCACGTGGGGACCAGACCACGGTGGCTTTACAACCTAAGAAAAGGGGCATATCTGAATCAATTAGATTCAGATATCTGGTCCTCATATATATACAGCTCGGCGAAGCTGTAGTAAGCTGCAGGCTTACACTCTCCCATTGATCGGCTGATGTTGTGATGGGCGGCGTGATGCAAGGCAGCATCAAATCCCTTTTCGAGGGAC
>JABAJV010000353.1:0-13223 GCA_018854895.1 Tricholoma furcatifolium
CTGCGCGATTGTGTTAAGATGACCAGTTCTTCTTGATCACCCAGGTAAGCAGTGGACCCTCGCAATCGCGCGAGGTAAACATGTTGGCAACTACGTACATATATATATATCAAATTTGTTGTGTCCGAGGCTAACGAGGTGGTCCGTGGGGCGGTAAGAGTAAGGACTCGGATGTAAACAGTGATACCGATTGACAGCCTCGATGGTGGCGTGCTTGGCTAACCGTATTCCAACAAAGGGAACTATGTATGAGATGAAGATACTACATTGAATTATCCAGCCTGTAAGTTATCACCACTAGTTTAAGTCATACTACTTAAGATGTCGAGTGCGGCGTGCCACCAGGTTGGGGGTCCTAAACGCCATCATTGCCGACATTGCCATTGCCATTGACTTCACCTCCAAACACCGGGGCGTTTTCGGCACTTTGTCGACGCTTGAAAATGTTAAGTTTCTACATTGTTATCAATTTATGCTATCAAACGGTCCTCGGAAATTTTGAACTCACGGCTATTTTCTCTTTGAAATTGGTTGTATGCGCCGCCAGGGCATTCGAGACGCTTCGTAGACGCTTGAAGACGTTGAGTTTCTATATTTTTTTAATCAGTTTCATGTCATCGAATGGTCTTGAGAAATGTTGGACTCACCCTTTTCATCGCTGTTGGTGTTACTTGGAACTTTTTCATCGCTGTCAGGAAGCTCGAGGAAGAGATGTAATGGTGTTATGCTGGAAAGGCCTTGCACTGAGGGTTATAAATGATCATAAGGACAACGCGATACATTTTTGATCATCTCGACAATAGATGGGAAGGACAACGCGAAAAACAATGGACTTTGGAAGTACAATTTGCGCAGAATACAAGGTGGTGGGACCAACGATCGACAACCATCCATAAAACAAAAAGTATCATAGCAAGGTTTCCATTGTGTGTTCCAATGTGCCCAAGAGTGGTCCATGAGAATAATATATCGATGTGAATTTCAACAAGAAGCGACAAATGAGAACAAGATAAAGCCTCAGGAACTCCGACGGTAATTCAACCGTTTTGGGCAGGGTAATAGCTCGTAACAACAAAACAGCCTAGTTCTGGCTTGTTCAATGAGAGTTCGAAAGAAGAAGAAGCGCGATTGTCTTTGACTTGTAACGGGCACATAATACAAGGTGGCAAGCGAGGTAGAATCCAGGTCAATAAGTGCGAGTCTCGTGTGGAAGACACAACAGATCAAGCCACCGAATGCAGGTACAAAGAACAAGGAAAGACATTTGGCCACAAACCTGAATGAAGACATTCAGCCGTGTCCCGCAAGCTTCCCCACGCCCGACTCATAACCCAACGTGCTCGCGAGCCCCACGACGACCCAGTTCGTATCGAGCACACGGGGGAGCTGACGACGCCTGTGTGGTGATGTGCGAGGTTCATGTCGATATCCGTGGCGGTATCGAGGTGGCTGCAGAAACGCAGTATCGGGGTCAAGGCTCAAGCTACTCAAGCCTTAGGCCTTATCCTTGGCCCTCCCCATCCCGTTCCTTTCCCTTTTCATTCTCCTTATCTGCATCCCCATCCCCACCACCACCACCCTCGGCCTCGACCCCAACCCCACCAGCACTAAGAAGGCAGAACCCCCACACGCCCGCCTCGTGCCCCACGAGCGTGCGCACCAGCACGCCGCTGCCGCTGCGCGGGCTGAACACGTGAATAATGCGCTCGTTCGCGGGCCCCGCGACGGCCCAGTCTGCGTCAAGCGCGAGGGAAGTGACGACGCTGAACACGTGGATCCGCACGCTCGCTAGGCCTGCGACGGCCTAGTCTGCGTCGAGCGCGAGGGAGGCGACGACGCTGGGCCGGGGGACGGGGTGTCTGTGGGCGATGTGGAGTGGATGGCGGTATCGATGTCGGTGTGGGGACACATCTGTCGTTCCTGCTGCCGAGGAAGCGCGCGTCCAGCTGGAGCGTCGTCACGGGCGCGGTGTGGGGGGGAGACGGTAGAGAGCCATATGGGGCGCTGGGTTTTGATTTGATTTCGGTTTTGGGGGGTGGTCGTGGTGGCGGTGTGTGGGAGTGGCGCTGGTGGACGGGTGTTGGTGTTGGTGTAGATTGCAGACGGGGAAGAGGTCGGTTGTGGGTGTGGGTGTGGGTGGTCGCGGAGACAGGGATAGGAATCGAGATGGAGATGGCGGGGAGGAGGGTGGGACAGAGTGTGATGATGACGAGGGCGAGGTTGATGAAGAGTCTGAGTTCGAATCTGAATTCGAGGACGATACTTGGCAACAGAAAGGGCGAACGCACGCGATTGCGACGGCGCACACATTGACAACAACATCAACACCGAACTCAACACTCGACTTCCATTTCCAATGTTATTCCCTTCTTCGCCCGATCTCATCCCTTCCCTTGCTGTTGCCCTTAGCGAAAACGCCGTGACCCTCCCATGCGAGCCGCCAGTAACGAACAGCTCGTGCACGCGCGAGAGCTGCAGCACGCAGGCGAAGCGGGTGTGTTCTTGCAGGAGCGCGAGGCGGGGCCTGGGGTCGTGGTTAGTATTGGGGTTCGGTTGTGAGTGCGTAGTCGGTAATGGATAGTGGTGTGCTGTGGATGGGGGAACAAAGGCATGAGAATGGTGATGGATAAGAATGGATGGCAACATACCTCGTTTCGGCGTCCCACACCCACACTGTCTTGTCCATCCCCCCCCGTCGCGACGCGTATCCCGTCAAACGAACTGTGCCCTTATCCTTCGCAGCTCCCTCCCTATCCCGTTCCTTTTCCTTTCGCCCATCCCTATCCCCACCGTGCACCCAATCCAAGGGATGACGGATAACTTGTTGTTCTTGGTTAAGGAACTGTTGTTCGGGGTTAGAGGTTCGTCGACAGCAATGGCAGGGCTTTGCAGCCTTTTGACGCGTCGAAAGTCGAGGACGGTGGAGGGCAGCAGCTGTTGATAAATGGGACGTCGTTTATATGACTGTGAAGCCCCCACACGTCCGCCTCGTGCCCCATGAGCGTGCACGCGCTCGCGAGCCCCGCGACGACTCGGTCGGCGTCGAACGGTGATGGCGCCTGTATCGCGGGCGGGGACGGTGGTGGTGTGCATGGCGGTGTCGATTGGATCCAGAGGTTGAGGTGGATGAGGATGAAGGGAGGAAAGTGGGTCGGCACGGCTGCGGGGGCAGGGAGCGTGAGCGTGAAGGTGACGATTGGGAAAATGAGTATGAAGATCTCATGTGTTGTGCTTGCTGTGGGTGCTCTACAGAGAGGAGTGGAGCCAGTCCCATACTACATACGCAGCATTCAATGTCAACGAACAGAATCGAAATAGGCAAGAAAGGAACGAACGTACTCTTCGTAGAACGCGACCTAAAGCCAAACCCTACCGAAGACGCAGTCTCCTTCACGCCCGCTCATCCCTCGCCAACTCAGCAGCGCCGCCAGCTGTTCAACGTACTCGACCACCAACAAAAGCAGTTCGACGGTAGCTCCAAGTTGGATTTTGGAGACTAAGGCTGTCGAGAGGCAATAAGGTCGGGGTTGAAAGCCAGTTGATCTGAAGGTTTGCTCGAGGAAAGGCAGCCACGAGAGCTTCCATGTCTATAAAACCTTCGATTGACTGCAGATAGAAATCATGCCCATTATTGCAGAAAGATATCGGAAAGGGGACAAAATAAGTAATAGAGATTGAGAGCCAGGAGACATGTGCCTCGTAAGTCGTGACATGATGATGGATGCTGATTAAGATCAAGATAACGGACTGGCGACAACACTCTGACATCTACCACCACATCGACTCCACTCTACACCAATATGAGCATGTTCAACAACAGCGAGAACCTTGAAATCAATGGCGGCGCCTTCGCTCATGTTGGCGGGAGCGTTAACCAAATCAACGTGCTCATTCAACAAGGTTTAACGTCACATTCTCAGCACATCCACGCTGTGTACTCACTTGCACGTCAGATTCCCGAAAGCGTCAACGCCATCCTTCCCCCGATGATGCCAATGCAGATAGTATCTTCATCGATGTGCGCACATTCTCAGACTTTCCTACGGAACCACGGCATGACTAAAAGCTGTCCAGGCTAACAATAATCCTGCCAATGCCGTGTCCAATAGTACACATCGTCCCACAAAGAAAGGCCGGATGGATCGTGATGAAGGTTCCTCTCGACGCGTCACAGATTCTGGTGCGTGGAAAGTTATAATCTGTGCATGAGTATCCAAGCTTATGACACAACCTAGATGCCAACATACTATCAAAGCTTCCAGTAGCTAAGGGTGCTGGCCGTATTGGTTCCAAGAGTTGCTTACCAGGCACTCGCGTTGAGCTGCTTCAGCGCATTCATACCTGGGCAATGGATTCAACAAGCGAAAGAGCCTTGTTGCTTTATGGTGCTGCAGGTATGGGTAAGTCAGCCATTGCTCACACAGTTGCTAGAGAGCTTGAGTCTGGTGGTCACGCTATTGTGCCATTCTTTGCATTCAATCGCTCTGTTCAAGAGCGCTCTGCATTGCAGCTGATTCCTACATGGATGAAAGGTCTTGCTCAAAATAACAGCAATTTTATGAATCATTTGCAAAACTTGCAAGATGACGAGCTATGCTCTACTGATATGGTTGATCAATATGATATGCTAGTACAAGGCTTTTTAGGCATGAATATTGATAAACCTATCATATTTATTGTTGATGCACTTGATGAATGCAATAAAGAGGAGGCTAAAAAGCTCTTTCCAGTGTTGCATGGTTTATTGAAGCTGCATGGTCTTTCTTCTTGTGTTCATTTTTTCTTTACTTTTCGAACAGATCCATTTGTTATGAAGTCATTTGAGAGCGATGCAGCTTTAAATATTTGCATTGATAAAGAAATGCATACTTCTGATGATGTATACAGATTTATTGCATTTCAACTAGATAACACAGAATTTAGACCTCACATAGATGAGATTGCAGTAGCATCACAAGGCTTGTTTCAATGTGCTGCCTTGTTATGCCATGAATTGACAAATTCTGATCAATTAATCTCAGCAGCAGCTTGTTATGATTTTTTGCAAAAATTAAAACAAACACCTGGAACTCCACTTTATCAGACCTATACTCTTGTTTTGGATATGTATATAAGGAATAATTTAAACCTGCTCAAAAGCTTTCAGCGTCTCATGGCATGGATTTTTCTTGTTGAATCACCTCAGCCTCGTCAAGTGTTTTATAAATTTGCTGCTGCAATTTTGACAGAATATGAACAGCAGGATATCAAAGTCATTCTCTCATGTCTTGGCTCTATGCTGAGTGGTATTGCAGTGGATGATGAATTCATCATTCCATTTCATACATCTATATATGATTTTCTAACATCAGCTGCTGCAAGTGGTATTTATTCTGTTGATCTGAGATCTTACTATCAAGAAGAACTTGCTTTGGCATGCTTGAAAATTATGAATAAAGAACTTCATTTCAATATGTGTAAACTACCTACATCTTTGGCACTTAACTCTGATATTGATGACTTGTCTCAAAGAGTCAAGAATTATCTTTCTCTAGGTCTTATCTATGCAAGTAAATATGCTGCATTTCATTTGCAACATGCTTATTCAGAATTTGAACAAGACCTTGAAAAAGAAATGAATACATTATTGGATTACAAGTTTCTTTTTTGGCTTGAAATGCATAGCTGCATAAATACAAAACAAAATAGACCAGGCACATTGTTGAATTATTTTTTGAAATGGGCAGAGGTGAGAAACTGTTTTAATTTCTTGCTACAAGCTGACATATAAAGTAGAGAAAAAAATATCAGGGTCTTTGCAAAACACTTCAGGACTTTATAATGTTTGAAAAGAGATTCCGAGATGGCTATATGCTATCTGCACCACAAGTATATTACTCTGGTTTATGCTTTGCTCCAAGAGATTCAATTGTTGCCACAAAATATTTGCCACAATTTCAGAATATTATAACTATAGTAAAAGGGTATGAGAAGACATGGTCCTTAATAGAGCCACTTGTTATTAATGCAAGATCAGGAGTTTGGGCTGTTGCATACTCACCTGATATGACATATGTTGTATCAGGATTAGATGATCATACTATTAGAATCTGGGATGCATCTACAGGAGAGCAAATTGGAGATGCTCTTAGAGGACACGATGATCATGTTATCTGTGTTGCCTTTTCACCTGATGACAGACACATTGTGTCAGGATCATCTGATATGACTATTAGACTGTGGGATGCATTTACAAGGCAGCAGGTAGGAAATACTTTTCAAGGACATAGTAGTATCATCTGGTCTGTTGCCTTTTCATCTGATGGTAGGCACATTGCATCAGGATCAGATGATAAGACTATTCGAATATGGGATGTATCTACAGGGCAGCAGGTTGGAAATGCTCTCAAAGGACATAGTGAAAGTGTTAGATGTATTGCATTTTCACCTGATGGGAGATATATTGTATCAGGATCAGAAGATAAGACGATCAGAATATGGGATATATTTACAAGGCAGCAAATTAGAGATCCTCTCAAAGGACATAATCAAAGCATTATATGTGTTGCTTTTTCACCTAATGCTAGACATATTGCATCAGGATCAGCTGATGAGAGCATCAGAATAATGGATATATTTACAGGACAACAGATTGGAAATACTCTTAGAGGTCATGATAATGTTGTTTGCTGTATTGTCTTTTCATCTAATGGCAGGCACATTGCATCAGGATCAGTTGATGAGACAATTAGGATATGGGATGTATCTACAGGGCAGCAGATTGGAAAAGCTCTCAAAGGACACATACAACGTGTCCGGTCTATTGCTTTTTCACTAGATGACAGGCACATTGTATCAGGATCATCTGATCAGACTATCAGAATCTGGAATGTATATACATGGCAGAAGGTTGAAAATGCTGTCAAAGAAGATAGTAAAATTATTCGGTCTGTTGCCTTTGCACCTGATAGTAGACACATTGTGTCAGCATCAGATGACTTGACAATCAGAATATGGAATATCTATACAGGGCAGCAGGTTGGAAAGGCTTTCAGAGGACATAGTGACATAATTTGGTCTGTTAGCTTTTCACCCGATGGGAGGTATATAGTATCAGGATCATCTGACAAGACTATCAGGATTTGGGATGCTTCTATACAGCAGCAGATTGGAAAGGCTTTCAGAGGACATAGTGACATAATTGGGTCTGTTAGCTTTTCACCTGATGGGAGGTATATTGCATCAGGATCAGATGATCAAACTGTGAGAATATGGGATATATCTACAGGGCAGCAGATTGGAAAAGCCCTTGAAGGTCATAGTAAGAGTGTCTTTTCTATTGCCTTTTCACCTGATGGAAGGCACATTGTATCAGGATCAGCAGATAAAACAGTCAGAATATGGAATGTATCTACAAGGCAGCAGGTTGGAGATGCTCTTGAAGGTCATAGTGATTCTGTTTTTTCTATTGCCTTTTCACCTAATGGAGAACACATTGCATCAGGATCAGCAGATAAAACAATCAGAATATGGAATATATCTGCAAGGCAGCAGGTTGAAAATGCTCTTGTAGGTCATAGTGATTATATCAGGTCTATTGCCTTTTCACCTGATGGAAGATATATTGCCTCAGCATCAAAAGATCAGACTATTAGAATATGGAATCCATACACAGGGCAGCAGGTTGAAGAGGTTCTCAAAGGACATAGTGATGATATCAGTTCTATTGCCTTTTCACCTGATGCTGTGCATATAGTATCAGGGTCAGATGATCAAACTATTAGAATATGGAATACATATCTAGAGAGACAGGTTGAAAAAACTGTGACATGGCACAGTGGCCTTGTGCCACTTACTGAATTCTCCCCTGCAATCTCTAATATATCTCAAACACCAACTTCTAATGTATCCTCACTAACTCTTGCAGATATTTCACACAATATTCAGTGTGTAATGTTTATTTTTGTAAACTGCTAAATTCTTATCAATTTTCTTTATTTAGACCATTAAATGTGTCCTCTATATCAATTTCTCATAATGCATCTTGGTTTTTCCTTGCTGATATAAAATCAGATATTGTTCTTTGGATTCCACATGCTTTTCGTCACCATCCTTTTATATGGAGACCATACCATACTGTTATATCAGATCAAACAGCTATATGTCTTGAATTCAATAATGCTATCTGTGGTATTGATTGGCCTTTGATTTATAAACACGTTAGTCAGATGTAATATCTATAGGGCTAGATACATATTTTGCATATATTGTCAATATATGTACATATAGTATTGTTAAGCAGAGAGTTTTTAATGCAATATAAAATACCCTTTTTATGGACCTGACAAGCAGTAAGTCTACAGGATAGTAAGTAAATTGTTGTCATAATATTTTATTGTATATGACCATTTTGTAATCTTTTGTAATCAAAATTACAGATATTTATCTTAAACTGAATTGGTCTACTAGGACGACAAAAGTAACATTACTTGTTAGGTACATATAGCAAAAAAACAATTGTAACCAAGTTGTGATTATTACAATGAAATTAGCATTACTTGGTAGGTACATGTAACCAATATACAAACACGAAAATGCAAGCAGAAAGCAGAAAGCAAATTATAACGAAACTATACCGTATTAAAGCCCATTACCGCCCCTTCCCCTTCCCCTTATCCTTACCGCCCCCATCACCACCCTGCACCGCACACTCGCCAAAGCCCCAAATCTCCAACACTGTCCGCCCCTCCCTGCGGCCCGCAACGACACACACGTCCGTATCGGCATCAGCATCAGCATCTGCCTCCCCAGAGCTGACGAACCCAACCTTCCACACCCCGTCCCCGCAGTGCCCCTGCCCCTGCCCCTGTCCCTGACCTCTCCCATTAGCCCTGTCCTCCCTATTACCCTCCCCACTCACACCACTCCCCGCACTCCCCACACCGACAGACGAACCCCCGCCCCCGCCCCGCACCGGCCGCCCCGTGCGCGCCTCCCACACCCGCACACACCCGTCGTTCCCGCCGCTCACGAGGAAGCGCACGTCGAATTGGAGGGACGCGACGGGCGCGTGTGGGCCGGGAGGCGGTAGAGGGGTGTGTAGGGTGCTGGGTTCGGGGAGGGTGATTTGTTGTAGGGGTGCGGGCGGTGCGGGCGGTGCGAGTGGTGGTGCTGTAAGTGTGGGCGCAGGGTGAGTTGGGAGGTTGGTGTGGGTGTTGGTGTTGGTATTGGGCGTGGTCGGGGGGATAGGAATGGCGATGGGGATAGGGCGGGAGTTGGCGATGGGGAGAAGGACGGGGATGAGTGTATCGATGATGAGGTCGAGGTTGATGCTGAGCCCGAGCCCGTGCCCGACTCCGAATCAGGGGATGAGGATCGCAAAGACCTCAACGCGTTGGTGGAATGGGAATGGGAATGGCATGGAACAACAACGTACCCCGTCTCAGCGTCCCACACACGCACCGTCGTGTCCATTCCCCCCGTCGCGACGCACACACCATCAAAAGCCACTGCGTAGACTTGCTGATAGTGCCCCCTCAAGACATGCAGGCACTCGCCCGTGTCCAGGTCCCATAGCTACATACACCAAGAACAAGGATAACATAGTTAGCACAGTACGATTATACCAGACGCACTTAAAAACGCTAACGAAACGAACGAGAGAAAGAAACTGGTTACTCACCCTCGCAGTTGCATCATAACTCCCACTAACGGCCCTGCACCCATTCACATCCACACACCTCACGCTCGCCATGTGCCCCTCCAACACGCACCCCGGCGTGCCCGCGCGGATGTCCCACGTGCGCAGCGTCGCGTCGCGCGCGCCCGTTAGCGCAAGCGGTCAGCTGTGTAGGACGTGCATGCATCGGATGGTGGAGGTGTGCCCACGGAGGGTGTGGAGGCAGGTTCTATGTAGTGGTGAGGGGGGTCAGTTAGTGGGTTAGTGGGTGAAAGGAGGGGAGGGAGGGAGGGGAAAGGGACGCACCCGGACTGCACATCCCACACACGCACGACCTTGTCGCACCCTCCGCTCACGACAAGCGCCCGTGGCTGCCCTCACCCCACCGAGGCGTGCGTGGGGCTACTCTGCCGCTCCGGTCGATACTGACGATACCTCTCCCCCTCGCCTTCCCCATCCTCTTCCTCCCTAACCTTATCCCCATTCCCACCACCATCCTCAACCCCACCGCGCGCATCCTCAACCCCACCAGCACTAACCAAACAGAGCCCCCAAACTCCTGCCTCGTGCCCGACCAACGTCCTCGCCAGCACGCCCGTGCGCGCGCCGAACACGTGTATCCGCGCGCTCGCGAGCCCCGCGACGACCCAGTCTGCGTCGAGTGCGAGGGAGGTTACGACGCCTGTGTCTGGGGATGGGGTGTCTGTGTGCGATGTGGACGTGGATTGCGGTATCGACGTTGGTGTGGGGACGCGGCGGCGGGGTGAGGAGCGCGGGGGTGATGATTTGGAGGCCGAGGACGATGCTGAGGTAGATCTTGTGTGTTGCAGTGCTTGTGGTTGCTGTGGGTGTTCTGCAGAGAGTAAGGGCAGTCCGTGTATGCTCAGCACACGCCCCCCGTGTTTCCAGTTCTGTACTAGACGAGTATCGTACAGTGTCAATGAACTGATACTCAGCAAACGAACAAACGAACGCACTCTTAGTAAACCCCATCCTAAACCTTCCCATCTCCCCATCCCCACCAGTACCCAGCACAAACCCCCACCGCAAATACAGCCCCCTCCATACCCTCTCCTCCCTCACCAGCGCTCCCCACGCCCTGCACACCGTCCCTAGCCTCAACAGTGCCGCGCGGTGCTCGACGTACCCGAACACGAGTGGCCATAGTTCCGGGGGCAAATCGTCCGACTTGGATTTCGTGGAAGGCAAGGCCGCAGGGAGGAGGGGCGAGAGGGCTGTGGAGAGGTATTGCAAGTCGGAGGGCGTGCAGGCCGAGAGGAGGGCGTCGAGGAAGGCGTGGCGAGTTTTGGGAGTGGAAGGGAGGGTGATGTTCGACGGGGGTGGTGGGTCGGACATGTGTTGTGGTGGTGGTGGGCGTCCAGAGGAGAGATCATCGCGATCAATTTCTCGCAATTGATCGACGCACCATCTAATCTTTCAATGTTCAACGCTCGCGAACCCCGCGATGACACAGTAAGCGCCGAGCGCGAGGGAGGTGACGACGCCGGTGTCGGGGGAAGGGGTCTCTGTACGAGACGTCGACGTCGACAAGATGGATGGATGGCAGTGTGGATCTTGAGGTAGAGGGTGATATCGAGGTGGATGAGGATAATGGGATGGAGGCAGGACCAGGTACAGCGCGGGGGCAGGTGAGGAGCACGGGGGCAATGCGGCCGTGTCTCGCAAGCTTCCACACGCCCGACTCATAACCCAACGTGCTCGTTAATACACGCCCTAAACACCTGTATCTGCGTGGTCGCGAGCCCCACGACGACCGAGCGGTGTATGATAGTGTGGGGAGTGGGTGTGGTTGTAGGGCTGCAGGCGCTGCGGGTGGTGGGGACGGTGATCGAGGTGGTTGGGTGCGTCAAGCGTGTGGACGGGCAAGATGGCGACAGTGATGGCACTGAGGAGGATGGGGATGAACTTTATAATGATGTAGTTGAAGTTGGTGAAGGACTCGAATCCGAGTCCGAGTCTGAAGAGGTCGAGTTTGGACTTGGATTTGGATTTGATTTTGGACGAGGACCGTGTCGACCTCGAGATGTTGGCCTTGGCGTGCCGATGAGTCCACGATCGTGCATGCAGTCAGACCCTCGTGGCGTCCAAATCTACACTCGTCGAATTTTGGCACGCCGCAGGGTCAGTTGGACCCGTTTCTTCAAAAATTTTGAGCCTTCCAGGCTAACCGTGGTCTTCGCCAGCCCAGCCCAACATACGGCGACAGTTTGGCAGATTACCACAACCCTGCCGTTCAAGCTTGCATAGCCAGTGTAAACATTGGTATCAGGGTGAATGAAAGTACGTTGAATTTCTGGGCACCCGTGGGCCAGAAATAATTGTTCATCAGATCATGGTGCACTTCCCTCACGCTTGACGCAGACTGGGTCATCACAGGAAGAGCGAGCGAGCGAGCGCACAATTCACGTGTCTAGCGGTGTTCTGGCGCGCACGCTGGTGGGGCGCGAGGGCGGTGTGGGGGCTTTGCCTTCTTACTGCTGGTGGGGTTGGGGCTGTGGCCGAGGGTGGTGGTGTGGATGGACATCGAGTTAAGGAGAAGGAAAGGGAACGGGATGGGGAGAGCCAAGGACAAGGCCAATGGTTCGTTTGACAAGGTGCACGTCGCAACAGCCAAGATGGCCACGACGGTAAGGGTGTGGGACGCCAAGACGGGGTACGTTGTCATTCGTTCCCATCCATTCCCATTCCCACTCACCACCGACAACCAATACTAACCGGTCCTCCTCCATGAACACACCAGCTTCGTCTGCGTGCTGCAGTTCTCGCGCGCGCACTGGTGCTCGTTACTGGCGGCTCAGATGGGAAGGTCGTGGCATTTTCGCATGGGAGCGAGGCTGGTGAAAGGATGGTTGATTTTGAGTGGGCGATGTGAGGCGTGGAGGAGGGTTAGGGACGGGACGGTAAAGTTCTCTGGGACCCTAGGTATGTCAAGTCGCAACAGGAAAGAGTTGCAAGCTGCTAGATAGATCCTGTTGCTTTCAGAGCTGGTGAGGTGGGAGGAGAAATGTATCAACGCAGCTGAGGCCCCCATATAAGTGTTACGAAACAGCAGCCGGGAGAAAAAATAACTTACAAAAGCCAAGAATGTATTGCGAGTAAGGATGAGTTTGGGGTGGTCCCTACCAATTATATCATTAAGGTCCTGGCGTTGCCCCATAAGAATTGTGCACAACGCAGTGGCGTTTCATTAGAGTCATTTTATGACAGTACTGGATACTGTGATATAGGATGTCATTAAATCTATGGGACCTGTCATTAATATACTAGGTTTATATCATTGGATCTATGGGACCTGTCATTAGTATTGGGGCATATATCATTGGTTTTGTGGGACCTGTCATTAGTATTGAGGCATATGTTATTAGATATGTGGGACCTGTCATTAGCATTGAGGCATATGTTATTAGATTTGTGGGGCCTGTCATTAGTATGCCAGGTTTATATCATTGGATCTATGGGACCTGTCATTAGTATTGAGGCATATGTCATTAGTTTTGTGGGACCTGTCATTAGTATGCCAGGTTTATATCATTGGATCTATGGG
>JABAJV010000354.1:0-13210 GCA_018854895.1 Tricholoma furcatifolium
CTCACTATTAGCGGCAAGAACAAGGCAGAACTTGGTGATCTCGCGGCGGCACTTGGCCTCGAAATGCAAATCGACGATAAACGGACAAAAGCTCAACTCTTCGAGCTCATCACTCAGAAATTCAAGGAGGACCCTGAGCTGAAGGATGACGCACGCTTTTCCGGCATGTTCAAACGAGGCCAGAAGCGACCAGCCCCCGTGAACGACGACTTGCCTCCATTCCAACACCGTCGACTTAATTTGATGCCTCCGCCGACTCCACGCCCAGACCCCTTACCCACCCCAAATGACTCTCAGTCTCTCAGTACTCCTCACCCTTCTATTGCCGGCCCCTCTCGACTCGCTATTGATCATTATTCCTCAGACACTTACAATCATCACACACCCACCTATCCACCTTACTATCCTATGTATTCTACCTCTACATCACATTCAGTTCCGTAGGAAATCTTAATATTACATTTGATCATTTCTCCGCTTTGAATAAATTTGTTTTCGATGCTCAAAACCGTGCAAAGACTTCAGCTTGCGATGGGCATCTTGTGCCGGTATTGTGCCGTGTCGGTGTATGAATTTCAATGTGACATTTGCGTTATGATCTAGTTGCACATAAGGTGGTTTTCACTTTTTGGCTTCGGTCAAAAGATCTACTTAACGTATGGATTCATGGATTTATTTTAGGCAAGTTATAACATTTTTCTATTGACGACAGAAGTCCGAGAGGCCAAATACAAGAGGAAAATATTTGAGGAAGAAAAAGGCGTTGAGTTGCACATCAAAGTTCATCATAGTAAGTCACATAACATAATGCTATAATGTTAAAGTATAACAAATTAAATATTCCGTGCGAAATGAGGGGGATATTAGGTCACTTGGGTTTATTATTTCAGAAGTTGGGAGTGGATGTTATGGTTGAACACATAGATTTTCAGATTTTCAGATGGGTGACAAATCACACCTGGAACGAGTTTGATAAGTAGGTTTGGATTTCCAGACGTTATGGAAAGTCATCCACTATTAGATATAATCTATCTTTCACCCCAAGTCAGAATTTGGGCTGTGGGACTAGCTGCGAGGCAACTGTGTAAGTCAAAAAGGCTTAAGTATGGACAGATGTCTCAGGGGTCCTGACAACGATTTCGATCAATATCAACGGCTTGAGTCTGCCGTTTGAGCTGCTCACTCTCGCTTTCCATACCCGACAGGATCGCGGCGAGACCGATGGTGATCGAAAGTTGGAAAAAAATCAATGACATAACTGGTTACCTAAAGCTTTCCGTAGATCGTCTTTCGGCGACTGCCGTGTTGTGTTGAGAGGAGTCGCTGCTCTTACATATAAACTTCGGACTTGTATATCTATGGAGCCTGTTATCCCACCCAAATATTCTTGCAGTCTATGCGCTGCGCTATTTCTCCTTCAGGACAATGACTAGGTTTGCATTGTTTCTCCACGGATGGAGCAGGTCGACATGTATCGCAACTCACCTCGACTACTAGATCGAATCTTAAATGATGCCCTGCGCCACTCCCTCAGCTAGCTCGTACTGAAGTTTTATTCTATAAAGCGTTACTGACTCTCTTTCACAAATCAGGTGACGAGAGGAAGTTTTCTGGATTGGTTTACCTTGAGAACTCCTCCACTCCACGACCACCCAATTTATCACGAAATGCTTTACATGTCCCTGGCTTATGTCTCAAGCGTCAGAAGATTGTTGTTGAAGCTACAGGCTGGGACGCTTCACGGGTACAAAGCCTTTGAAAGCTCGGTACAAGGAACTCATTCATCAGTGGATGCTTTTTGTCGAGCGCGGTATGAGTGGACTCCGGCCGGCGGGATCTGGAAAACCCTCAAGGGATGCAAGAGAGGCTTATACGTATCCGATCATCGGACAAATGATCTACTCGGAGGACCAATGGAAATAAATCTGAGGCTAATTTACTCGCTCGAAGATATCCTAAAGGCGCAGATTCGTCTACTAGTATTTGTCCATAACGCTTTCCATGCATTACTTGAATCTAGGAAGTACTTATCGAATTCAGGAAACCGCTTCATGAGACCGAAGTTTGCTATTGGCCAGACGGTAAGTTTAGTGATAACCATAACCAGCTTGATTGAATCGCTCTGTCAACCCCTCGTATTGTCTTTTCATAACCCCCGTTTACTTCCAACTGAGGCTACAATTAGTTCGAATAAGGTTTAAAGTGGCATGGACTACACTGGGCTGCACGATATCGATGCAGTTGACTACATAGTGGGAGCCACCATCTGTCGGTAACAAGGTCTATATTATCCTCATCGATTCGATGTCTTGAGAGAAGCTGTTATTTAGATCCTTCATACTCATTTCCCCTCCGTTTATCAAAGGAGGTCTTTCATGAACGACAATTTGACAATTGACTCGGCTCTTTGGACAATCATTATATTTAAGCTGGGCGGCGGCGGCGCCGTCTTATTATAGAATAGATACAAACTACTCTGGACCTGCTTAAACTTAGGAGATTTGAAGAAGATATGTCTACTCCGAGCGCCCAGTGGATCGCGGTATTTGATGGCTTATTTCTGTACACATGCTCAAGAGCTTCGAGTTGCTTCAACTGAAAACTTGCTCGACGGGTCACAAAAGACTTGGAATGACTAGTATGTCGGTACAATGTTATCATCCATAACCTTTACTGGTGCGCACAAATTTGGGAATCAGCAACTCGTACAAACGCCTATCAAAATCTGGGGAAGACCACCTGATAGACGGAAGCCTCGAAAACTGATTGCCGAGACACTTCCCCACGTCACGAGGTTAAGGCAAACGCCATCGTACGCCATATTGGTGTGAATAATTGTAGGGAAGCATCAGAACGCAGGTCCTTGAAGTTAATTCAAGGTCGTGTGATGCCTGTCAAATGGGTTTCACCGCGGCGCGCGCAGTATGTGATCGGAATTTACGAGGAACTTGGGGAGTTCAAGGAGACGAATTCGACGACAACAAAAAGCGCAATGGGATAAGACTAACTTTACTACTTATACAAGTTTGCTGGTTCTACTACGAGAACACATTATACAGTTCAAGAAAGTACGATTGGGGTGGTGGCTGGTAATGTATATTTAGAGGATCTGAAGCTCATGGTGAGAAGGTGACTCAGATACAAGCGACGATAGCTTACATGTCCAAAGCCCGGAGACGTGGTGTTCTTGGGGGAGGTAACGGCAGAGGAAGTGCGCGCGATGGCGGATAGATCAAGGTCTGCAGTCTGGTAAACATGTGGCCAACGGATGGTAGAAAAGGACTTACTGCTGGTCTTGAGCGCGTTCTTCCTGAACTTCTTGGCGCTTTCAAGCTCGTCAGTCGTCAGAGCACTGTTAGACCTCTGAAAGGCTGGTTTCTTGTCCTCAAGGGCTATGATCGATTAGGATATACATTAGATTTTGAATATAAGGAGTATAAATTAGACATACATTCAGAGATGTTGCTGAGGTTCTCGCTCGAAGACAACTCTTCTTCGACCTCAACCTCCTCGTCTCCCAGAGCGGCGAACTCGTGGTCGCGCTCGTCAGCCAGGCTACCCCAACCGTGTGGGCCAGCGCCGTTCTTGCGAACGGACTTGTCGAGACCTGACTTGGACTCTGAGCGATCCCTGTTAATAGCACGAGGGAACGCTGAGCGAGCAGTCCTAGTCATGATTTAGAGTAAAATATGAAGGATGCGAGATGGAATGTCGAAATGATGAGTTTGTGCGAATAGTTGGGGTTTATATAGCTCCGTATCCACCCCTGTCTTGGGACTGCGTCAACACGGGTCAACCAGAGTTGATCATTCCAGACCATTCCAAGGCCCCGCTTCTTCCATGACTATCTCTTTTATTTTATCAAAGGGCCATTGTATATCTACAAAGGCTGTAAAAGACATAACAACGGCCTTTCACAATCGATACAATCAGCGGGAACGTGGTTTCTTTGTCGTGTGAGCTCCGAATGCGGGGAAGCGCGTCATACTTCACGTGCACTTGGCTGTGCCTTTCTCATCACGTGCACTTATTTCTTGAATCTTATGGTTTACCACCACCTTCCCAGTGAAAATTGTATTCCAATTCCAATTCCTCTGTCGAAGGGAAAGGGAACTAGGATCCTGAAGCTTCAAAGACCCTGGCGCCTGGCTAGTCTTTGGACATTAAATGAATTTGTACGTAGTCTCATCCTTTTTCAGCAGTTCAAATTGACACTGGTTCAAGCATACAATTTCTATTACAGCATTTAGATCGACCCATTTAATTTGGCACGACTTGACGGAATCCCTATTTCTGCAGTCGATTGTGCACCTAATACACGTAATACCCTCGGGTTTGTTAACATTCATACAAATGTTCAATCTGGACTTGTTGTTCACGTTGCATGACCGCAAGCCACCCCATGCTCAGTTTCTATTGCAAATGTTTGTGCTCGAATGTCTCAGGCTCATCGTTCCAATTTGTTCCGTAGCTGTGTTGTGGCTCTGCATCCCTTCACTGAGACACGGGAACGATCGATACCTGTGTGGTAATTTGTTCCCGCCCCGAACCTCCGATAGTCCTCATTAACCCTTGCTTGACGAGATGTCATTCCATAATTTCCACTCACATCACCTCACATGCCCGCAGAGCCTATAGAAGCAGAATTTGCTTTCCCGCCCGCTCTTTCACGATCTCAAGAGGAGGAGTACCGTCAACTGGGCCGTGAAGGTCCATTGACTCGTCATCCATCCCTACATACAATAACCGACATCACCCTAAGCGTACACGATCTCGAAAAAACATACACAAAAGAAGGTTTCCATGTTGTAGAGTTCGAACCTGGCGCAGGAGAGGATCCTAGAGAATGGAGCAAAAGTCGTAAATGGTGAGTGCCCCATGCAAGAAACTTGATCAAGAAGCTTTATACTGACGCCGTGTTCAGGTTCATTACGGCTGCTGCTTCCTTCCTGTGCTTGGCTGTTGCTCTTGGTAGCTCAATCATCACCGGAGAGTGAGTATCTGCGCCGCTTCATCCTCAAGATCACCAATTAATTTTTTTCCAGTCTTGAGGGACCAACAGAGGACTTCCATGCCCCCCAGGAAGTCATCAATCTCACAGTCACCTTCTTCGTTATGGGCTTTGGAATTGGGTGCGTCCCCTGTCTTAGTAGATCTTGATCCTTATTTACAGGCTATTACAGTCCCTTGCTCTTCGCCCCATTATCAGAGGTCTTCGGTCGGAAACCTATATATTGCATCTCGATGTTCTTGTACTTCATCTTCACGCTCCCTGCTCCTCTCGCACGTAATCGCGCCACTCTCATCGTTTCCCGGGCCCTAGCCGGTCTCGCTGCATCCGCTCCCATGTGCAACGTTGGTGGAACCATCGCCGACGTCTGGGCAATCGAGGATCGCGGTATCCCCATGGCAATCTTTTCAGCCACCCTGTTGTAAGTGTCATTAATCTTCAGGATTCGTATTTTTTGGCTGAACGTGGTTTCATCTCAGCATGGGCCCGTGCTTAGGTCCTGTATTCGGCGGTTGGATTGGCCAGAAGGTCGGCTGGCGCTGGATCTACTGGGTCCTCTTCATCTTCGTCGGTCTGTGCTTCGTCTTCACTCTTTTCTTCTCCGAGACCCTCGCTTCTATTCTCCTTCGAAGAAAAGCTGAAAAGCTGCGCAAAGAGACTGGTGACGATCTGTATCAGTCTCTCGGTGAACTTGAACGTCTCCCTCTTCCCCAAACCTTGAAAGTGGCGATTTCCCGCCCTCTTATTATGTTGTTTACGGAGCCCATTGTTATGTTCATGTCTTTCTGTAAGTTGAAGTCTTTTTCGGGTTGATCTTTTGCTGATGCATTATCTACAACAGACCTTTCGTTTATTTACGCCCTCCTTTATCTTCTCTTCTTCGCGTTCCCAATCGCGTTCCAAGAAATTCGCGGTTGGAGTGGTGGCATGACTGGCACGACATTCGTCTCCATCATAATAGGCATATCCATTGCCCTATGTATCATGCCCTATCAAGAGAGGATGTATGCGAAGGTCACTGCCGATGGTACATTCCCCGAGGCTAGGCTCTATCCGATGATGGTTGGTGCCTTGTAAGCGCTTCTTTTCTTTCTCCCCAGAACACCATTTCTGAAATGCTTCATCTTCCCAGCGTCCTTCCTGTAGCACTATTCCTATTCGCATTCACCGGTGCCTATCCCTGGGTTCATTGGATGGGAGTCTGCGTGTCGGGCGCGGTCTTTGGCTTCGCGATGATCATCGTCTACATCTCTGCCAACTCATATATCGTCGACTCGTACAGCAGCTTCGCAGCCTCCGCCATCGCCGCCAAGACCCTTCTGAGGTCATGTATAGGCGCAAGCGTACCACTCTTTGTCGAACAGATGTTCCACTCCATGGGCTTCCAGTTCGCTGGACTCCTACTCGCTCTCGTTGCCTGCGTTATCTCACCCATCCCGTTCATCTTTTACAGATATGGTGAACGAATAAGGTGCGGGTCCAAGCGCGCGACCAAGGCAAGACGAGGAGAAGGATGCAAAAATGACCCTAACGCCGCAGGACATTAATGGGCCTCCATTTCTCGTTCTATCGGCTCTGCTCGTGTTCATGATTAAACCTATCTAGATCTTTCCACTAATGCTGCCCTATTCGTTACGACGGCGGTCTTTACATTATATACTACATAGCCTGCATCTCATTCACTACTAACTCACAACTCACAAGTACTTACAAGTCAAATGTATATTCACTCTCGCTTTCAACTAGATCTAATGATGCCTTGATATCAATTTGAAAGAAATGAGTTTTCTACCATCAATGTATTCGTGCGCGTTCAAACGTTCAATAACGGGTTAACTTTATCTTATCTTTACACCACATCATTGCGATTTCCTGCTGGATGAGATGAGATTGCTACACCTCATCTATATCCATGGGTTTCAAGGTATGATTATGATTTGAACCAGCCGATCCTGACATTTACAAGTCTTCTAGGGAATGACACGACCTTTCAGGTGCCTTCTGTTGCGCTCAATGACCTATCTCATATTGTAGCTTGACAGTCATTTCCGACTGATCTCGAACACTTTCTCTCGGGGGCTATACCAAGTCATCTCAATCTAGATATCCAGAGCAGTCTATACCCTACTTATAAGAGCGTCAAACCTCTGTCTTTCGCAACCAATAATTTCTTGGAATGGTGCGTTCTTTCCATTGGTAGCCTCATTGCTTGAAATTGATTCGCTAGGCTTTCAACTCAACCTCCTGGCCCCGTCATATTACTCGGTCATTCCATGGGAGGCCTTCTTGCCGCTGAAGCCGCGACCCATGCCTCGAATAATGCTAAAGGAAAGCCCTCAAGGATTGTAGGAATGGTTGCATTCGATACCCCATACCTAGGGATGCATCCCCATGTCGTTATCAGTGGAATTGCATCGCTATTCAACGAAAAGGAAACGACGAACAAGGGCTTAAATGATACTCACAAGGTTGCTCTCGTTGATAGTAGTGTGACTGATGACTGGGAAACATTCAAGCAGAAACTCAGTCGTATGTTCTAATAATTTCTGCTTTGACTACTAAAGTCATTATGTTTTAAGCTCGGTCAAAGCCAGCGACGATCTCCACGCTTTCAAATATCTCTTCCCTACCGTCTTCTCTCCTTGATCGCGCTACATCCTTTGTTTCATCTCACTCTGACGACCCATTCGTGCGTTGGGCGCGAAAGCACTCCGATCATCCCTTTAGCGCGAGCAAACGCTGGGTCGTAGAGCATTTCCAGTTTGGGTCATGCATGTTCGATCCCAGCGGCTTGAAAGATAGATACACAACTCTCGTGGGCTGGCAGGGAGGTTTGTGGATCAATTACTGGACACAGACAGTCAGGAGATCGAATAGCGCTGCATCTGGGGCAAACGGTGATGCTATGATCGATGAAATAACCAGCGAGAGCATGAGTTTCTCGCCTTTGTACCAAGGTGATATCAAATATGATAACAAAGGTCAAGCGGAGAAGGTGAAATCTGGGCGACATTTCATCGTCCTACCTACTGGTTTGCCGCGCGACCTCGGCGGTAGCGAGAAGTGGGAAAAGGTCATTATTGGCGGGGTGGACGACGAAGTTGCCGCACATTGTGGATTGTTCATCCGGGGCCAGAACTTGGATTATGAAGGGCTTGTCGCCAGGGTGGGACAGAGGGTATTGGAATGGTGCGAGAAGATTTGAAGAAACCCCAGGATACCGGTGCGACCATCGAGGCTCTTTCTTCTATCTGCATCTATTTGGTGGAATTGTATATACACATAACATTTTGACCATTTTCTGGAAGGAGATCAATATGTCATACATATGGTCAAAGCCTGTGCGATTTTTGGTTGACAATTAAGAAATGAGTTATACCAAAGCAGAAGGCTCCTGCAGATACGCATATGCCTGAAAAGATTATTGGCCTCCACCACACAAACGTCGTGGAGAGTAGCGCTCCTGCAATTGGAGTTCCTGCGAATGGTTAATGATTAAAATAACAACAACGTTTGTACATACCAACTAGCCCTCCAATACCTTCATAAAAACGGCGAAGAGATTAGCAAATAAATGAACGCCAAAAGCTGCTTTACATACCTGTGACGGCCAGACATATTCCGATTCGTGCACCGATCTCTGTGTGGTCCTTCGCCAGAGAGGCGATCATTGGAGCAAGGAGACCCAGAACTATGCACATCCAAGAATATTAGCTTCCGAACAGAGCTGGAATTAGAGGAAATACATACATCCTCCCGAGAAAAATCCGTAAAGAATGGAATAAATGATAGTGCCAGCAATGCTCTTGACCGCCAATGAACAAAAGACGAGTAACGAAGCAATCAATGTGCAAGGTATGACTATGTTGAAGATGCCTGCGCGACGAACGAGCAAGTTGGGAAATATCCGTCCCAAGCAGTTGCTTCCATTGAGAATCGCAATCTATGAGGCGTGCATGAAGCTATACTAATATTAGACGAAAAATTGCGACATACCGTGTAGAATGCGAGATTGGGCTCGATTCCATTTTTTATCGCATTCAGCTGAATGAAGTAAATGGGGAAGTAGAGCCTAGCGTATACCATGGCTGTGCTACCCATGACATGTCAAGCTTCAGTTACGGGAAGCGGTCGTCAGTACCTACCCAATTGTCATGTAAACATAGGGCGGGTCCTTTGAGAAATTCCTAAGCATAGTCACTGCATTGACGGATTTTTTCGTTGGTGGTAATCGGGGTCGAAGGAGAGCGATAGCGATAGCAAAAAAGCCAAGGCACATCCCTGCGCTAGCCCTTACACCACCATGAAATCCAAGATGTCCGTAAAAGAGCTTGTTCAGCATGATTGGGTGAAGTACTCCTCCGAGTGCAGATCCCTCGCAATGATTGTTCATCGGAGGGTTGTGTATTGAGAGTGGTATAAGGACTTACAGCGCTAGCCACACCCATTGCCACTGCTCTACGTCGATGGAAATAGTGTGATACGATCCCCATGCTGGGTACATGAGACATTCCCCCTGCAATACCTATTCCCAAGCCATGGGAGAGGAAGAACTGGTACAGTCAGCATCATCATTAGTGGCTTTATTGACCCTGGGCTACGAAATTTCGACACACCTGATAATAGTGTTCTGGCTGTGCAAGTGATAATATGAAAAGACAGAACACAAAGACTGCAGCGCCTCCTATGATCAAATTATAGCTAGGCATATATGTTTGAGTTGAGCGTCACAGCAACAGGTAAAAAAGTAGCTTGCAAGTATCCTCTGTCAAAAGCTCTCCCCGTGATAAGTCCTGAAGACAAAGCCGCAAAAAGTTGTACACTTCCTATCCAACTGCCAAAAAACATTTGTGTGTCGGGATGATGCTAGTAGATGGTTTGAAAACACCCACCTAATGGCCGACGATGAAGAGTTGGTGAGATACTGTCGAGTATAAAAATCTGCTTCCATGTAAAAGCTGTTTAAATGGACAAGGTCGAGTTATTGGTTCACCATTGTATACTCCGTAAGAGTTGATATAGCTTGAGAGTCCTTCAGTTACGCTGCACACAGTAAAGCATCGGTAACACTTGCCCAATTGTACAGAACTGCACCAAGAAACTTGTTTTGGTCATTACATGTCGAAGTTGGCACGGTATAGCAACTTACACCCCAAAGACAACCGACCAAGCTCGTAATCCGCCTTCAGGAAAGTTTTCGATGTTGCCTGTGGGTGAATCTTCGATCACTTTCTCGTCTATAGGCGCTGAGATAACCTCTTCTTCATGAGATCTCTTGATTGCATTGTTTATAGTGACCGACATAGGTCACTGATCACGATTGGTCAGTTTTGGCAAGTCCTAGCAAAAGAATACGAAGGAAGTACATATTTTTTTATAATGACGGCCATCGTGAGTCATCGCTTGGGTGTACCCGCAAGTAGCCGCAAGTGCACATGGGTTGATTAATATGCATAGCAACATACGACGGCAGCTGACTGATGCCGTTAGTTGAACCTGTTGGTGGGTGCAATATCAATGTCATTAAATAGAGGTCAATCAGCAACAGTCCTCTGCAAGATCCCAAGTCTTCTAAGGGATTAGTCTCAGACAAGCTACGTTTCGCTTCGACTTCTATAAGATAGCGATTATGTTCTAATCTAAATCACGTACATATCTAAGAGTTCAATAAATTAATGATGCAAAGGTCTATGAAGTCATGTCTAAAATAAGGTGCACGCAACTTTGACTAGAGTTTATGAGTGCCTTTTTGTAAAACGAGAAGATGCCGTGAAATGCAAAAGCACAGAGTGGCTACGAAAACGCAGACCCCGGAAAACAGGAACGGTCTCCACCAGATGTAGGATGTCGTAAGTAAAGCGCCAGCGATTGGAGTTCCTGTAGAAATCCAGCGTCAGAGATAAACACCATATTCAATATTGAGAGCGTACCAATCAGCCCACCAATACCTAACGGTTAGGACGGTACGGTCAGTTAACACCGTAAGTTTGATATGGCAAAAGACTCACCCGTGAAGGAGAAACAAATACCGAGACGGGCACCGATTTCCGAGTTGTCCTTGGCCAAGGAACTAATCAATGGCGACACCAAGCCAGCATCTTAAGAAAACAAATAGGATGAGGGCTTTGTAGGATCTAGGCAACATGTCAATACGTACATGCTCCAGAAAAGAATCCATAGAGTATGGAGAAGACCATCGTTCCTGCAACATCCTTAATAGCCAGTGGACAGAAAACGAGGATACCAGTGACCGTTGTGATCCCAATCACCATGTTAAAAACGCCAATACGGTGGACGATCATGTTGGGAAAAATACGGCCAAAAACACTGGAGCCATTCAGAATGGCTATCTTTGAGAAAATCAGTCTAGTTCTAGTCAAAGAAGGTAAATGATACAAATGAGAACTTACTGTGTAGAAGGCAAGCGAAACGTTAATGCCGTTTTTGACTGCTTTGAGTTGAAGAAAGAAGATCGGGAAGTAAAGACCGGTGTAGATAAGGAATGTCCTAAAGTTGAAGAGTTAAGACGAACAGTTAAGACCAGCTCAACATGATAAACCGAAGCCAAGCCGACTGACCCGCATATTAGAATTACATATGATGGATCGTGTAAGAAATTCTTCAGAACAGTGGTCATAGAAGGGCCACCCTTGTTGCTTGGTCGGAACCTCGGTCTCAGAAGAAGGAGAGCGGTGATAAGAAGACCGGTGCATAGACCAGCGCTGGCTCTTACACCATTGTGAAACCCTACGGATCCATAGAACAGGTTGTTCAGCATGATAGGATGTAAAGCACCACCCAGAGCGGAGCCCTGATGTCCACAATAAGAGCTACGGTCATAAAATGATTATAAGACGAAGTGCTTACGGTAGTGGCAATACCCATGGCGAACGACCGCCGGCGATGGAAATACTGTGAGAGCACTGCCATCCCTGGGACGTATGTTAGCCCAGTTGCGATACCGACGCCGAGCCCGTGTGCTAAGAAAACCTATATACTTGTTAAAGCCTCGTAAGGATAAGGTTTTCACGGAAGCTGACCTGGTAATATTGCCCCTCTTGCGTCAAAGAGAGCATGAAGAGACAGAAGACGAATACAAATGCGCCCCCGAACATGAGATGGTGACTGGAACAAGATTAAAACTGCAGGCTGTAAATTCCAAGGGTGACGCACAAGTATCCTACATCGTAGCCTCTGCCAGCAACCAGACCGCCGAACAAGGTGAGAAAGAGCTGCACGCTGCCTATCCAACTTGAATAGCGTTACAGTATTGCCATGTGGTCCATAATCAACAACTGACCTTATTTGCGACGATGAATGTTGAACCAGATATTTGCGGACATAGTAGTCTGCAGAACGTTAATTACTGGGCCATCGAAGAACGCTAGCGAGACTTGCCATTGTAAACGCCATATGCATTTGCATACCTGCAAGGAACTGAATTTAGTATACGCTACCAGGCAAAATTTAAAGCAGTTGACTTGCCCGAAGGTACAAAATTGCATCAACCAACTGCATTTCCAGTCATTCACATCGTCGTTGAGGTAGTAGTTCCTATCACTCACACTCCAAAAACTACCGACCATGCTCGCAAACCACCCTCTGGATAAGTCAAAGCTGGTGATGTTACAGGCTCAGGAATGGCTTTAGATTCCTTCTCTGCCTGGATTGAGTCCACATCCGCCATTCGTTTTCGTTTTTGGTTGGGTATCTTCGGAAGAGCGAGGGTGTGAAGAAAGTAGGATCCTCACCAGGAGTTAACGAGCGACAGATAGCAAAATGCGTATGTTTTCTTGAGTCATTTTCCAGGTCCCATAGAAAAGCCGCGTGAATCTTCCGCCGACGGTAAGTCGGATCTAACGAATACATCATCCAGTGCGATGGTAGCGGGTGCAACACTCTGCAGTTTATGAACAAGGGAAGAGAACCTGAAGAAATGGTTTGAATTAAACGCGATGCATTAGACAGTTGTATAGTGAGAACGAAGAATTAGTATCTTGAGCAAGACGCGACAAAAGAGACAAGCCAAGTTTGAAATTTGTGTCCCTTTTTGATGACGAAGCCGCCGGCGTTTTAAGCGACCCGGCATTCAAAGCGGCATTTATTGTTCAACGCGTTCAACGTCAACGTTCACTTTGCTTGCTCTGAGATGGACGTCTTTTTGACAACTCATGCTCATAGTTAAGATGTGATGCGCAG
>JABAJV010000355.1:0-13198 GCA_018854895.1 Tricholoma furcatifolium
CCATCATAGTGCGAAACTTGTTAATTAACTGTAGGCTTGAAAGATTTGGACTCGTCTTGCAGTGGCCGACCGAAAGGTCCTTCGATGATGTTGAGGTAGGACTGAAGTGTAGAATCATGCGCTTTTGCCTCCAGGGTTCTCTGGGTATCCCTATGTGCGCATCTACATGTGTGATCTGATAATTTCGAGCTTTGCGGATCGTCGATATCAGGGCTCAGCGCCGCGCGGCCCCGCAGTCACCTTGCAGATATCGAGTTCTTCAACACCTCTCATGAGTCATATATGCCTCTATATCTGAGTATATCACTCAAGTTAAGCTGAAGGCACGATGATACCAGAAAAGGTGCGATTTTTAAATAATAATGTTTGCCCTTGTCATTCACCATGTACGACGCTGCGCCGCCAGCAACATTGTTGTCTTTCTATGGAGACAAGAGAAAAGCAATGCCCACAAACGCCCACAACTTTGACAGCAGAAAACCCCGTTCTACCCAAGCTTGTTGTTTTCTTTGTAATAATGTCTCAAGTTTTCACCCCACAGATCAAGGCAACCTTGGGCGCCAATCTACTATCTAGCCCCTGCCAGTGGACATATCATTTTGACAACTCTGGGAAACATATCATTCAAACGCTCTTTATGAAGATCACTTTCAAGCTGGGATGCGATAATCAGTACTGAGTATGGACGCATTCCAGCTCCCGTCGCTCACCGTGCCCGGAACTACCATCGAGGCTGATGATGATAGCTCAGACACGATCATGATTAACACTGCTTCATCGTTGGTGGAGTAAAAACACTCAATTGTCTTCTGAATTCACCGAACATATCAACCAAGTGAGCGACGCGCTGCTCCATATTTTTGCGGACTTGGAACTATACAAGAGGTTCTTGCAATATCTTCCTGATGAGGCTGAAGACATACTCGATCTCCTACAACAGGTAATGAAGCTTACCAGCATTAAGTTCAGTTTGTTCACTATTCTATCTAGTACCTTGACTACCCTCAGATTACGAGCCCCCAATCCCGAAAATGCTTCTATATAGCCCTCGTGAAGCTATGTCGTAAATCCAAATGCATTCCTCGCTGTTACATCGTGAACGACGATAACTTGATCGGAAAGTACAACTTCCCCGAAACCGGGGGCTGTCGTGTTTACCGAGGCTGGTTCAATAACGACAGTGGAGAGAAAGTTCAACATCTATGCCTCAAGAGGCTCAAGATACCTGGACATCGGAGCCATGATCAAAGAGGCGCCTACGAGAGTAGAAAAGAAGAATATAGAAAGGTATGAAAAAAATAGCTTGTCAGTGTGTAATGTCTCCCAAGCGGTTTTAACAGGCATTCGCTCGGGAAGCAGTGACCTGGGGCCAACTTATGCACCCCAACATTCTTCCCGTTCTTGGGAATACATAGGCCAAACATGATAGGTGGTGACCCTGGTGTGTATCTGGTTTCACCTTGGGTCGAGAGCAAAGACATCTTCAGTTGTTTGACCTCGAAGATATCGGAGGACGTCCAACGTCGTGAGTTTTGGCTAGTGTCCTCATATTATCATTTTATTAACCTATCCTCTCAGATCTACGATGTCGCTGCTGGCCTGGAGTATCTCCACGAGAATGGTGTTGTTCGTGGAAACTTGAAATGCTCCAATCTTCTACTGGCTTCACCACAACGAGCCGTGATCACAGATTTTGGATTGTCACTGGTGTTAACAACAGGGATGGCGTCGAGGTTTCGTCGAGGCATCATGTTGCTGGAGGCTCCGCTGATTTTACAGCCGCTGAACACTATGGGAACCAGAAAAACAGAACGTTTGCAAGTGATGTTTATAATTTTGGTCTAGTCTGTTATCAGGTGTGTTTTAACATCAATGTAAAACACAAGGGAAGCACTAGAACACTCATTCCTCAGATATTCACTACCCCGTACATCCCAGGAGTACCTGATGTTCAGAGCGTTCAGGACTGGATTCTGAACCGGAATTATGACGGCGTCATTCAGCAGCCTCAGAGACCTGAAATCAAAGACTGAGGGCTTACAGACGAGATATGGGAATTGATTCTAAGATGTCTGTCGAAAGTGCCCGGAGATCGACCGACAGCCACCCAGATCGTGCAAACCCTACCAGTTGATGACTTGACGGTTGACGAACGGTCCGGGGATCACCCTTCTCAAATTTGGAAAAGCTTTAAGACGATTCAGAAGCACGATACCACCATTATAACAGCATATGGACTTCTGCGAAGGGACTTTGGCACCGAGGAGTGGTTTCCGATCCTCACGTTGACAACAATGGAAAATTCGTCCCACAAGCCTTCAGAATCGACGTCGAAGAAGATACTGAAAAGTCTGAATCCAAGCCTGCCGAAATTCCTCAAACGAAAGCCTGAGCCATGATGAATGCTCTCTCTCATATACACTATATATTATGTACCTGTCACGGTAAAAGCTACATGTACTACTGCGTTTTTGCACGTACTGTGATGCAAAAGACTTTAGGCATGGCAGGCGGAACAGGACCAACATGATGGAAAGTGGGTTGCACTCGACTTGAGCGAGATATCGCTTTTTTGTCTGAGTGCAAGGAGACGGAGAAGTGGAAAGAAGGAATCGTTATGGATTGTGCAGACGATACATGGATAATCCTTGAACGTGGCCGTACATGCTACGCTAATATCGCTACTACACTGCTATCGAAAAGAAAAATACAACATAGTAAGGGGAACTACGGTATGCCTACCCCATGGTAAAGGACAGTGCCCTATCAATGATAAGCTCAGTCATTCACGCTTAACAACGTAAAACTCACAGTGCTATTGTCCTTTCGAATCACTTTCCGGTTTATTAGCGCAATCAGGCATGCCTGGCCTTGGGTCGGATCAGGTGCTTTTATGTACCAGCTGGCAGACGTGACAAAACAATTTCCGTCAGAAACGATTTCGACATTGTGAAGCCGCTGTTCACCCGTTGGATCGAACGATACCTCGCCTTGGGCTTGCGACACATGACCAGACGTTCGCGCAACTGTGGCCTTCTAATAAAATAAAAGGGAAAGCTTCACAACGTCGAGCGGGAACGACGACACTGTTGTGAAAATGTGTAGACCCTTGGCGGAAAGGTTCCCTGATGGTGGATTTGCCTCCGGTACCGAAGGAGGAATCGACGCGAAAAAGTCAAACGCGTTAAAGCTGAAGTTGAAGAAGTAGATTTAGAGATGTAACGAATCCTACCATGCGCTTGTGTAGATCACTTGGACATCGGTCAAATCCAATGACGATAGTCAAATTTCAAAGCTGTGGATATTGTAATCAGTGAACCTATGCAGAAGCCAGTCGCAACTGCTTATAGATCGTTCCGCCTGTCCCTTCGGTGGCTACCTGATAGACCTAACGAGCCGACGGACACCCTCGTCTTAACTGCTGCGCGATCTGGAGCTTTTGTAGATACACGATTTCTCAAGGATACAGGAGAATTGGACTGGGCTTTTGCTGGATATCGGATCGTTGACTCCAGTTGCGTTTTTGCCCACAGCCGAGGCTTTTTCCTGCCTTCTTGTGTTCTAATGTGATCAATAATAGACACACCGAATGTGGTGTCGTTCAAGCACTTGATCGATTCGAGAACCTCGGTGGGGTACTGCAGTCCAATGGAGCGGTGCATACACTCACGAAGGTTGAACGCTCACTAGGATGAAATTACAGACCAGGGAACCAATTCAATCTTGCCTAATGGGATGACACTCGAAGTAGGAGAGATGGTCAATCCAGCAACCGGGAAGATGACTCCATTTGAAGAGGTTTGGCGAGACGAAGAGGAGGCAGATGGCACTACCGTATTGTTTGTCAAGAATACTTGCGGAAGGACCTGGCAAGGACGCGTCGGTAGTTGGCAGTGCGCATTGGGGCGTAGGGAGGATGGCACTTTTTGGGCATGGCAGGCAGAACAGGACCAACACAATGGAAAGTGGGTTGTAAGGCACTTAACTAATGTGATTGAGCGAGATATCACTTTTTTGCCTGAGTACAAGGAGACGGACAAGTGGAAAGAAGGAATTGTTGTGGATTGGGCAGACGATACATGGATAATCCTTGAACGTGGCCGTACATGATAATTTACTACGCTATTATCGCTACAGTGGTATCCAAAAGAAAAATACAGCAGAAGAAGGGGAACTATGGGATGCCTACCCAATGGTAAAGGACAGTGCCCTATAGATGATAAACTCAGTCATTCACGCTTAACAACGTAGAACTCACAGTGCTATTGTCCTTTCGAATCACTTTCCGGTTTACTAGCGCAATCAGGCATTTGTTCACCCGGCCTTGGGTCAGATCAGGTGTTTTTATAAGGTCAATTACTACCGACAGTCAGTTATAAGACATAAGATAGGAAACAGTTAGACTCACACTTGATGCCTTGATTGGCATTCATAAGGCCTTCAATAACGGTCTCCATGCTCCTGCGAAGATTCTAAGGCGGAATTAGCAGGAATACTACGACACTCATTGATGATTGAGGCTCACAGGATCACTGCCACGGAATTCCAGTGGTAGGCAAGAAATGATCCTTTCAATCTCAAGCTAAGGAGGCCATATGTCAAATTTCACCATTGTCTAACATGGAAAAGTGGACTGACGCTTCGTTCCTTCTTTTCCTTGGCACTCAACTTGGGTTTCCCTGGCTTCTTCTTGAGTCCCATGGCGGATTTCGACGTCTGGCCGGAAGATGTATTTGTGGTTACATTATCCGCATATGTTACATCGGCTTCTGTGACTTCGGTCATGGCGGTCCTGTCAGCAGCTGCAGCAAGGGCGGCAGCAGCCTCGGCTTCTTGTTTTTGAGCTTGGACTGTCTCCATAGCCTTAATCGCATCTTGTTCTAAGTAAATCGATATCAATTTTATAAAAGAGAACGAGAAATTCAAGGTAAATACCTGCTCTTTGTTTCGCCAGTATGAAGGACGTATCTGTTGCAGCCTTTGATCTGTGGTAGATATGGACAGAACAGAGATCTATCGATAAATACCTGGGGCCAATCGACGGTTAAAGCGTTCATATTCATGATATATAGCCAGCTTGCGAAAGATTCGTTGAATTTGGTGAGAGACTCGCTGAGATTTTTCATGCCCTCGATATTAGCTTGCAAAGCTTCGGTTTCGTCCACGAATTCTGACATCGCAGGTTCAAGAAATCCGAGTCCATGAGGAGCATCTGGATATGCCTGGGAACGCGAAAGCCTAAAGAGGGAGCCTTGGGAGACGCGTTTGAGAGGTGTTCGATGTGGTGTCTGCGTGGATGGCATTGAAGCACGTGATCGATTAATGACTGGCACGTGTGTGTGTTTGGTTCAATTTGTTTTCAACGCCTCCGGACTATGTCGGTTTGCTTGAATCCACTCGTCGACGACCAGAAACCACTCCCTCAACGTTTTCATCATGAGGCCCACTATTCCCCGCTTCAGCGATATGCCTGGACGTACGTTACTTCTATCTCCAGGATTTTTACCCCAAAGCTGATGGTTCTCATCTGTTCTCATTAAAATATCATCATGTGCGCGACGACTTCTCAATTCTCGCTAACAACTCGTGTTTTAACGTCAAAAATGCTCTATGAATCTCTGCGTAATTTTTCGATGGAATAGCCAAGGTCTACGTGCGTGATTGGTCTTCTTACTGAAGGGACTTTGATTGACGTGCATTCCAGAACCTTTGGTGGGGTGACAGCACTGGTATGAGGCAAAAGGGAGTTGTTACATACAGTGCGTTTACAAGTTTTGAATCATGGAAAGCTCCTTCTGACCTTGTGTTTTCACCATCTGCTCCGCCTCTGTCCTATTCGTGGTATCAACAGCAATATCACCCTTCCAAGCCAAGGCTGCGCCCAACATGATCCGCAACTACCTCTTCAACGGATACCGCAGACTTGGTGGCGAGCTATTGTTCTGGTTGATTCCCTTTGGAACAGGTGAGTGTCGAGTCATTATTTTTTTCGTTCCCCGCCTTTCAACATTTTTTTGCTTCAGGATACGGCATTTACACATGGGCCAAGAGCTACGATCACTACCAAAACAGCAAAGCTGGACATATCGCCGCTGGACACGCAGAGCACCATTGATTTTAAGCATAGAGTCCTATACGTAGATACATTAATGGAATTTTAAACTTTGCGAAATTATCATTGAAATTCTGTGAAGACCAGTCACCCATCGGCTATCATAGCTTTGTTTGCGCCAAACACACAACCTATATAACGGACCAAAAAATTTTGTTTCTGGCTGGCAATCTGCCCGAGCATGCCAGAGCAACACACTCAATTCCTCGACCCATCTTCTGCTCTTGAACTCCTCAAGACCTATCCTCGTAAAGATGGCCTTTCTGCTTCCGATCTCATGAATACTCAGGTCCATGGTGGCCTAACTTACAACGATTTCCTTCTCTTGCCTGGCAAGATCGATTTCCCTGCGTCCGATGTACTCACTGAGAGCCGCATCACCCGAAATGTCGTCCTCAAGACACCTTTCATGAGTAGTCCTATGGATACCGTGACCGAGGCCCCGATGGCTATTGCTATGGCGGTGAGGATCTATTAATCTACTTTAATCATGTACAGCGCCCACAACTATTCTCTCAGCTCCTAGGAGGTGTTGGTGTCATCCATCACAATCAGTCTGCAGAGGCGCAGGCTGCGATGGTCCGCGCCGTAAAAAGGCACGAAAATGGATTCATCACCGAGCCCGTCGTCCTTTCCCCTTCTAACATCGTGGAAGAGGTGTTGGACATCAAGACCAGGCTCGGCTTCTGTGGTATTCCGATTACAGGTTCGTTTCTACATTCCGCTGTTTTCTGTATACAGATGAGACTTTTATTTACAACCTTCGTTCTGCTGAACAAACGCGCTCGGCGCGTGGTTTGTGGATAACTTTATGTATTATTCTGATCTTCCTATTTTTCTTGAAATCTTTTTTGACTGGAGGCATATTTTCTGACTACTTCTCTCAGATACCGGATCCCTTGGTGGCAAGCTCGTCGGTATCGTGACTGCGCGCGATATCCAATTCCGCGATCCGCAGACCCCGTTGCGCGATGTCATGACCACTGATTTGGTCACTGCGCCACTAGGTATTACCCTTCTGGAGGCAAACGATATCCTCCGTGACTCCAAAAAGGGCAAGCTCCCTATCGTCGACTCTGAGGGTCGCCTCATGTCCCTCCTTGCCCGCTCCGATCTTCTCAAAAACCAGTCATATCCCCTCGCTTCCAAAAAGGCTGATAGCAAGCAGCTGTACGCCGCGGCCTCGGTCGGCACACGTCCTGCTGATCGCGACCGACTCACCCTCCTGGTGGAGGCTGGCCTAGATATCGTCATCCTCGACTCGTCACAAGGCAACTCTGTATTCCAAATCGATATGATCAAATGGATCAAGGCTACTTTCCCCTCTTTGGAGGTCATTGCTGGCAACGTCGTTACCCGAGAACAAGCAGCGTCACTTATCGCGGCTGGCGCTGATGGACTGCGCGTGGGCATGGGCTCTGGCTCTATATGTATCACGCAGGAGGTCATGGCTGTCGGCCGTCCGCAGGCAACTGCTGTGTATTCCGTCGCAGAATTCGCCAACAAGTTTGGTGTTCCGGTCATTGCTGATGGCGGTATCGGCAATGTCGGACACATCGTCAAAGCTCTTGCCCTTGGAGCTGGAGCAGTGATGATGGGGGGTCTCCTGGCGGGTACGGAGGAAGCGCCTGGTGAATACTTCTACCACGAGGGCAAGCGTGTCAAGGCATATCGTGGTATGGGCAGTTTGGAGGCGATGGAGCAGGGTTCAGCGAAGAAGTCTGCTGCGTCTAGCAAATACCCTTCGCCGAAGAAGGACAACACGGTTGAGAATGCGGCGACTTCCAGATACTTTTCGGAGAGCAGCGCTGTTAAAGTCGCTCAGGGAGTTTCGGGCGACGTGCAGGACAAGGGCAGCGTCAAGGCGTTCTTGCCGTATTTGTACACTGGTCTGCAGCATTCGTTGCAGGACATTGGTGTGAAGAGCGTTGGTGCTCTTCAACAGGAGGTCAGGGCTGGGAATGTACGATTTGAGTTGAGGACTGCCAGTGCGCAGGTGGAGGGTGGTATTCATGGGTTGAACTCGTAAGTGGCTTCGTTTTTTTGTGGTAAAGGTGAACTAACATTTGGCTGTTGTAGATATACCAAGAGGCTGTTTGCTTAGAGGTAGTTAGTAATTGTATGATTTATGAGGAATAAGAGCATCGCCCACGGGCAGAAATGCGAGCCAATTGATGAACCACATAAATATCAGGCAGGCCTTTCAAGCAAGGCAGAGCATAAGCTGAAGATGAAGATGTATATGTCTGTAGCAAAAGCTGGCCAGACCTTAAAGACGTAGTAATAGCAGATACCTTCTCCAGCGCGTGGTTACGTAACTTTCGGTTACCAGCTCTGCCTGCAATGTCCATGAAAGACCGGCATTACTGGGCTCAGCTACGGCTTGCGCTTACTTCTGGTCAATGGGCGTCTAAATACCCAGCCAAAGCCCCAAATGGAACCGCTCTTCCCTGGTCAGAGCTTCTTCGCAAGTTCAACAAGCACTGTAGAGGTTTCCAGGACGTAGCACAAGTTGCATCACATACCCAGGCACTGGCACTGCTCCTTGCGGCCAACTCGCGAGACGAGGACCAGGACGATGCACCTGTAGATGGCATATATCCTTTGGAACTGGGTTCAGAGTGTATGCTTCCAGAGGAAAGGCTGGAGGAAGCAGGCGCAAGTTACGACGCGTTGCTTGCCCTCAAGTCGTCGAATTTTGACGTGGGTGCTACGATCTTTATTGCTCGGATTTCGGTTGACTTTTGTTCTTGTAGAGCTTGAATTTTGTGCTCGCGTACTACGCTTATGCGCTCGGAAACCCATCTCAATGCCTCACCCATCTATCCAATATCCCAGAGATCATGAGCCTTCCAAATCATATACCATCTGAATCTGATTCATCGACGCGTGCCAGCACGACAACTGGTCATACTCACCATCACTTACATGTCCCAACTTTCTCAACCTCGCAGTCATTTTCTTCAGCAGCAGCAAGCACTGCCTCTTTAACCGACTCGTCGTCGCCAGATATCAAGGATGGACGAGCATGGGCAATGACAGAGACGCTAAGGAGTATATGTTTGCAAGGTTTGTATACTCCCTGATTCCTCAAACAACATATTGATGATATACCAGGCATGTCCCACGAAAAGCTTTCCAACACCAACCCCCATGAGGCTATTGCAGCTTATCGTACTGCTCTCCCTCTTCTTTCAACACTCGGTAGCATATTATCCGATCCATCCGCTTCGATGGTCAATTCCAAAACTTTTCTTCAGCACCGTGAACTCTGGCGTTGGGTGGAACGCCTTATCTGGCGTGCTATCGTGGTTTCTGCTTCTACATCGAATCCGGAAGAAGATAACTTGTGGACGTGGCTCCACCAATATGCGGCATGTGCCGTCTACTGGCCCGCGACCTTCCGCACTTGGCACCGCTCCACTATCTCAGTCATATACCTTACAGCCACAACCCTGCGATACCACCCTGTGCATTCTCTAACACCAACATCGGCAAGCGGGGACAAAGGATGGCTACATTCGGCGCGGACAGTAATCAATGATTATCGCGCTGTCTTGGGTGCATGTACCAGCTTTCCTACCGCGGGAGAACGCAATACTCGAGTGGAAGATTTTGTTGATTTGTCTATGTGCGTCTGGGAGGCGAATGGAGCTCATGGTGATGGTGCAGGTTGGGTTATCGACGTGAGTAGTTTGCTTGTTACCAATTTTTTCGTTACCTGAATACCGACAGATTCTTTGGTGGGCAACGCGCCTCACATTCAATTCACACCGCATTCTACGACACATGACTCGGGTCCTCCATGTCGCAGGAGACACTATGCTAGCTCGCCGGACACTCTTGCTCTACTCGCAAGTCGTAGAGAAAGCTTACGAAGCTCACCACGCTAATACTCCAACGAATCCAAGCTCCACAAATTCAAGCTCTGGAGACCTCAATGCCGAGACAGACGACGATGCCGATTCTGACAGGGCGTGGGTAGAAACGCTGGTGTCAGGGGCACGGATGCTTTGCCGATGGGCGGCGGCTCAACCTGGCCTCGAGGGCCTGAAAGAGGTGCGGGAGGCTGGTGAATATATCCAAAAGGCGCGAACACGGCTGAGTCCTGTCGCCAGTGGGCCCGAAGGGATTCGCCTAGTTGCAAGGGTTGATCTTGCAGAAGGAATTTGGAATGTACTTATGAACCTGAAAGGTAAGTGTTGGATACTTGCACGTGGAAATGAAATTCATTTTAGCTTTGCACAGAGCAGGATCCACACACCCGCCCAGGACGTCTAGCGGACGCACACGAGTTCTTTTTGCGGGCCTGTTTAGAAACGTATAGCGAAGAAGAAGGAAAGCCCGCTTTCGCGCCTGATCCAGCAGCCCTCTTTCATCTCGCTCTATCATTTGCACATCCTGGGCCCCAGCATGATCTAGAGCAAGCAATTGTTCACGCAGGGCGCGCAGTAGAAGCTGACCCGCGGGAGATACGATACTGGCATCTCCTTGGACTGTTGCTCGCAGCAGCAGAAAAATGGAATGAGGCACGCGAGATTTTGGAATCGGGAGCCGTCATTAGTGAGGATGAGAGTTCTAAGAATCATGGCCAGGTCAATGGCGATGTAGCTCCGCAAGCAACCCCTGTGATATTGAAGGGTGATCGAATAACGCTTCTCAATGGTATAATGCTTCCTCCGTTTGCAACCCTCCTTGCACCTGTTCAGGATCACCCACCGCCATCCAACGATGAGCTGTTTGAATATGCTCTGCAACTACGAATGACTCAAGGTGTCCTTACGGAGGTCATCGATGGTGCTGAGGGCGCCGAGGAAAAATGGCTTGACGTATTTTCTTGGGTAGCTGCGCAGCGCACGCCCTCAGTAGGACATCGTGAGATCATTCTTTGAAAATCTTTCTCTAGGCTTATCCAATTTTTTAGATACTCCGAGAACATCAGTGGATGGAAGTCAAGCAATAGCGGAAAAAGCACCATCGTTCAATGCGCTTAATGAGAAGCAGGACACGCTCGATCCTATCCCCATCAACATATCGCCTGCGACCCCCGAAGCTGACACCCCGATACTTCCTGGGAAACGACTCAGTTTGTCAACAAAACGCTCGTCTTCAATTGACCGCGATGCCTCGAAGTCGAAAAAAATGCAACAAATGCTCAAAAACCGTGTACACCAAGGCCGCGCCCGTGTGTCTACCATCTCAAAGAAGATTGGAAATGGCGTTGTTAGGACGGGCAGCCTAAAGCGGCCCAACTCAACACCTGGTATGCACTATCATCCATCTGGGCATTCCACACCTTACTGTCCGCTAGATTTTCACGCAATCCTCCGCCAAACGTCTTATCAAGCATCCTCAATCCACTCTCGACGACGCATCAGTTCATTCTTGAATAATGCAGACGACCGTACACCCACCGAATCGCCACCACCGCCACCTGTTCCCATTCCGCCACCGCCACCACCGCAGGAGAAGAAACGCAATGTGCGAGCAGCGCACCGGGATAGACTAATTGCCAACTTGTGGTTGATGTCTGCTGCGACATTTAGGCGCCTAGGCAAGATTGAGCAAGCCAAGGGCGCCATACAGGAGGCAGAGGTAAAGGATGAAGGGAATCCCACGGTCTGGGTTCAGGTGAGTCCGTCCTTTGTCGAGACATTCTCAATCCCGATGCTCTTTTCGTTTACAGTTGGGGTTGTATTACATCGCTCTTGGACAGCATGAGCAAGCCGTAGATGCGTACCAAAAGGCGCTATTTATTGATCCAGATGACGTCGCAGCCTCAGTGCACCTCGCACGTTTATTCCTCTCTCGACATCACATGCAACCAGGTAATCACTCAGGCTCTGCATCCTCAGTCAATGTAGACCTTGCAGCAGGGATGCTAGGGCATCTGACCCGCGGCAGTGGTTGGGATGTGCCTGAAGCCTGGTACTATTTAGCAAAAGCATACGGGCTACAAGGGAGAAAGGAAAGAGAACGTGGATGTTTGGATTTTGCTTTAGCCCTCTCGGGTACCCGTGGCATTCGAGAGGCTAGTGCAGCAGTTGGTTGGTGTATTTAACGATCTATAATTGCCTCTACAAAGCGGATTATTAGGAGGACATATCCACTGGGCCCTGTTCGGACGCAGGAATAGGTCTACAGTCAACGCTGTCATAACCCATACTGTCATGTGCCGGGTTATGCAACAAATCACACAATCTTTTTCTGTAGCATTGTCTCGTGGCCTTAGAGTCTTCATACTTGGTAATTTAGTAGTAATACACTCAAACTAACGATCTATAATTTTTTTTGTGGAAAACTTATAGACAGTGGGCATGCCCAGAGCTTTATGGGAGTTCTGCTATAGGCAATATTGTCCTTAGTAAGGGGGGGGGAGGGGTTGCCTGAAGTGAGCCTCTAACAAAGTAAAAAGCAGATAAAGTCTGTATGATTTATTTGTTGATATTTATTTATTATTGATTTATCAGTACAACTTTTTTTTAATCTTATTTGTTTGGCACTAGTTGCCTGTAAGTAAAAAGATCTATGTGATCCTCACACCTGTGCAGCATTACACCCTTCTTATTTAAAATTTCTATATAGAACATATTATATATTACTACATTTTCAGATATGTATAATTAGAACATATGATACATAAAGTATACATTGTATTTAGACTTTATATACATGTATGTAGAGTTATTTTATGTTACATAGGTTACATAGAATTTATATAGAATAGTGAGTGTAAGTACTCAAAAGAAAAGATAATTTATATCAAAAATAAAATAAGTCTATGTAGACTCCATGTAGAACAGACAATATGAACTCCATATGGACTCCACATACAGTCTATGTAGAATGTGATAATCTATGTGAAATTTAGGCAAACTCTATGTAAACTTCATTATTTCTTATGAGAATAATGATCTCAAGTCTAACGTAGACTCCACGTAGAATCTAAATGGAAGTGCTAAAATTCTATATAAACTCCACATAGAATTTACCTGAAAACTAGGGAGACTGTAAAGCCCTCCTGTCTCTTAGCAATTGGCCACATAATAATTGTCCCTAAGATGCTACAGGATCCTAAGAACCATT
>JABAJV010000356.1:0-13187 GCA_018854895.1 Tricholoma furcatifolium
AAGTTGATACCAGTGCCAGGATTCGATAATCTTCGCTCGAGCCTCAAGTTTGCATGCAGAGGCTAACCACAGCTACCGCTGCTTACTGCTTCGTATATTTAATTTTTCAGACATTGGAGGCAAGCAAGGTTTCAGCCGACGCGGGCGGCGATTCCCAAGTAGTTGTCTCGTATGATAAGAATACTTTGATTTAATCCGTTTGATGTAGCCACTACAACACAGTAAGAGTGCATGAGAAAATAAATCATTAATGGACATAAATGGACCGCAAAATTTGAAGAAAATAAATATTAACAATAGAATCCCTCTTCAACTGCAAACCACGCCCACGGCCCATAATATAAGTAGAGAAGATGGTATGTTTTCATGCGTGGGTCTGCTCAGACTGGTGGGAGTCGAACTCGCCAGCCTTCAAGTTGTTTAGTTCGTCTTCTTGAGCGTCGAGCTTCTTGGTAGTGAAGTAGAAGATGACACCAGCGATGCCGGCGAGGACACCCATGACGGCATAATTCCAGACGAGCAAGGGATCACCAGATAAGGCTGTGGAGCGAAAAGCGTGAATAACGGGAAAAGGAGATGGATGAAAAAATATCACGTACAGACGAAGGCCTCGCCAATGGCAGACGCAAAGGCGGACATGAAGAGGAAGACGGACATGACGAGGGATCGCATGTTGACAGGTGCCTTGGTGAAGGCGTACTCGAGACCAGTGATGGAGGCGAAGATCTCGCTCAACGCGATGAAGATGTAGCTGACGATGAAATGTGAGAAGAGTGGACAGCGAGTGCGAACACGGGCGAGCTTACGATCCAGTTTGTGCCCAAACATTAATGGGCGAAGTAAGCTGGTTTCCGTCAGCGTCAACGCAGGTGGAAGCAGCGTAACCACAAGGGTTCGTCTGTGAAACCGGTAAATCGGGTTGGGGAAGGTGAGATCAAAGGAGCCTTACCTTGTAGACATAGGCCTGGATAACTGCAGCCCAGACCATGGCAGCAGCACCAGTGTAGAATCCCCAAAGGATCTTCTTGATAGCGCTGAAATTGATGCCACCACGGCGGAAAGCGGGATAAATCTGCAAAAATGTTAGCCTTTGGAGATAGGCACTAAGTAATTGCGACGTACGAAGAGATCACAAACAGGAATGAGGATGATGAGAGCAAGAGGGTCAAGATTGGAAAGGACATCGTTGGGAAGACCGTGTGTCGCCATAGTAGCAGCCTGAGAAGTCAGGTTGTTGTTTAACTGGTTGTAGGTGAGCCCTGCAAACATTGCATCGTTAAAACCAGTCCAATGTGGATCCAAGAAAGAAAGCCGGCTCACAGTAGATGGGGAACCAACAGAAGACGACGCAGGCCTTCAAACCACGTCTAACTTCATTAACCCAAGCATCGTCGAAGGTCATCCAGGATGGCTTGTTCTCGCCCAATTTGCTGGGCTTCGCGTTCTCCCAGAAATCTGGTGCGGTAAGCTGCTTATAGGTCTTAACAGGATTGATGCTCCAGCGGCCCTTTGCTGCAAAATTGAATAGACGGAGGCAGACGGCAAGGACAGAACCGGTGGGAGGAGAACGAATGTATCGGTCGCGAGCAACCCATAGGACGAGGGGACAGAATAAGAAGACGATCGTAGGAAGAGTGTATGCAAGCCAGAAGCCGACATACTGAACGATTATAAATCAGTTTAGGCTTAAGTACCCGATAGCAATGTGGTACAAACCTTGGCGGAATAAGACATGCCAATCTGTCCAATCAGAGCGCCGATGTTGGTTAAGAGATAGAAATACTATATTATGACAAATTTATTAGAGAACTTTTGCACGCAAGATACCAGAAAAACGCACCATGTATACACGAGAAACAGTGAGAGCAGGATCGACGATGACTCTTTCACCGGACTTGGTAGTAGAAATAAAGAGACGAGTTCGCTGGTACTGTTCGGCGACTAACGGAGAGATGTTAGACTTGAAGAGACCAGTGCCTTAAAAGGAGGTGAGCATTATAAGAAATGCGCAAATACACTGTAAACGTACCGAAACCAGTAACAATCAAAGAAATAATGAAGCAAGCGAAAGCGCCGCCGCTGTGGTTAATGACGCCAGGAATAGCAGAGATGATGAGGAGGATATGACCAATTAGAGCGATGACGACTGCAACACAGATGGTTTTGTATCTTCCCCAGTGAGCATCGGCAAGATACGCTCCATACAGAGGTGTAACGTAGCACCTGAAAAATGATCAGTGATCAAGTATTCGCAAAACGGTAAAAGAACATACCAGAACTGGTAGAAAGTGCTGATACCGGTCGAGGCCCTCTGGCCCATGTTGAGGGCGCCAGCCTGGTTAATTGCGCCGCCAGCGCCAGTCGTTGAACCGGGAGGGAGTCCTCTCTGAATGAAGTTGATCTGAACGTGGGAAGGCGCGTGAGAAAGTTTTCCTTGAGATAAGATGTGGCGAAACATACGAAAACGACCGAAGAACCATAGAACTGTCAATGTCAAAGGTTAATTTTGGCTCGTACAAGAGAAGGGAAAGAGGCGCGTACCGAGAAGCGCTCCGCCAATTCAACAAAGGCGATGACTGTTTTTTTTTCAAACAAAAAGTAATTAGAATTCAGTGACTCGCATGAAAGAATTGTAGACGCACGGTAGGCATTCCAGGGAATGGCATCAGATACTCTGCGAAGAGTTTGGATTTCTTCCTCAGTAGGGAAGATCAAGCCATCGTGAATACCATCGGAAACGAATTCGTCGTTGGAGCGAATAGAGTGCTTTTCGTCAACGTTAACGTCGACCGGCTTCTCCTTGATATCCTTGGGAGTGTCGCTCATGGTCAAACGGGGGCCTGAAGTGAAGGACGGAGAGTTGTTCAGCCCACGAGGGGCATTTATATTTGGTCGCATGCAACTCGCATGCTATCTCGGGTGCCCATGTGGAAAATGTAGCAGGAAGCTTAATCGGACGAGCCGGATGCCCAGAGATCTTGGAGATGACGTGACTACGAAATAAAGATCCACACACCTGTGCCTCGGTTCGGAAAGCATTCAATACCGTTTTCAGCCAAGGCGATGTGGCACACGATAACTATTTTCCTCCATACTCCAAGTCGTGCCTTAGCGTTACGATTACGGCGGATAGCGAGTGATCGTATAGTTCTGAAGCCGACCACATGTGAAGAAGTTGGTGCATCTAAGGCAAAAATTGTCCAGGTGCGCGTATCCACATTTCATCAGCAAGTCGGCCAATGAAGCCCATTTAACACCTTAACAAACGCTCAAGGAGATAGTTATTACCTGAATGAGGCTTACTCTCGATGGGCTTTCCTAGAGGCTGTATTCGCGGCTGAGGATGGAACTTTCGCAGCCGTTTTCAAAGATAAAAATTCTTAGCCGGTAACCGGTACAAGCAGAGACTGTTCTAAAAATAGAATAAGATCAATATGAAAAATCTGAAAGTCCCGCCCATAAGAGTACTCCATACTGAGATACCACCGCTGGGCTGAAACACGGTATAGTTTCAGGCCATGGAAGTTTGTGCAGAAGCTTGTACAGTAAACGTTTCAATGGTAAACGTTACATCGGTCGGGAGGATGATAGGCAAAAAAACTGCCAAAAAGCGGGTCAAGTCAGGTGTACCTGATCGAAACGATCGAAGCTTTGTGCAACTTGTGGGGTAGTGGGTAGACCTGGTCACCAGGTTCGCAACAGGACAACATGAACGTCCCGCTTGGCAGAGTAACGGCGATAATAGGTTCAAAGCTGAAAGCGTCTGTAGTGTCATCGTAGCGGCGTAGTGGTCTGTCGAGCAGCTAGGCTTTGTTTCCAGTGATGGCGTAAGGTCGAGCCATCACTGAAGGCTTAACTAACCTCCGAGGTTGTCAAGAGACTGGTTTCGGCCGAACGCAACACGACGAGCGCCAAGGCAAAGTGGAGGAGCGAAGCCTGAGCGAAGCTAATCATATCTTATGGTGAATAGTACTGCCAGCACTGCTGAGGCCTGTGTGTTCGAGGGAGAGCATGCATTTTATAACAGAAAGTAACTTTTCCCTTAAAGCCCGAGTCTAAATCTTTGTGAGTGAGGAAATCTCCGCGGTTCCTAGAATCAAGTTGAATTCACAGCAAAAAAAAAGGTCAAACGATACGACTCACCAAAAAGAATTGTAAACGCTCCAACAACTAATGCGGACAGAGCAGAGCGGCTTCAGATACAGCAATGACCTCGTTATCCCTCATCGTACACGTTGCGCGATCAATCGATAGAGATAGACCAGTAATCCATTGCTGTTACAAGCGAGGAAATCGCCGAGAACCAATAGTTAAGTGTTTCTTGATAAGCCCAGAGCGCCAAAGAACGTGGGCACCAGCGAGGCTGTAGTGGTGGGGTTGAGAAACAGGTCCCTTGAAGAAGATTTCTGCAGGCTTCATATATCGCATCAGACTCGGGGTGGTCGGACGAAACGATCAGCATCGCATATCTCATCAGCATTCTTCAAAGAAAATCACGAGCAAAATTGCCGACTACACACCCGTCGTGCAAGATATAAGAATTTATGGTTATACTCATCTGAAAAGCAGGGAAATGTAATTTCATTCCTGTTATGGAGGGATCAGGCTAAACATTCCCGTAAGATGGCAAAAGACATGGGAATTAGGTAGGAATCGAGATCGCAGGGATACCTACCAGTGGCAACACCTTGGATGCGTGAAAGACAAGGTGGTGTATGGACGGTGGCAACCTGCAATAAGATCCTTGATTGAAATGTTTTAGTCAATCCGGGACACCCAGATATGTTGGGTGTACTCTCGAACCGTTTCAAAGGAGAGAACTCGTAGTTCTGAGACGTGACCGTACCAGGGTTTCGGGATGAAGCCAGATCAGTGAAATGCGTGACGATCATGACGCCATGTATGAAGGACGATGGAAGGATAAATGACAAAGAACTCCAGTGTGTCTTCTTGCGTGATTGACGGCGCTGCTTCATAACAAGCAACAAATCTCGTTGCAAGTCCATATGCAACGGTCAACGTTAACGTCAAAATGAAGCTTTTTAAAGGTCAAACTGACGTACGACTTTTGAAAGACACGGTATCGGGCCGTCTAGCCCACATAGCCTATTAGCGAGGACGGATTGAAACGGCAAAGGGTGCGACATATGGGAATGTGTGGGGCATCGATAAAATGCAACTTTTGGCCAGCTGAAGACCAATCCTATCCAATCCTATGGTAAGCTCGATCCTGTAGGTCCGATGATTACTGCGCGGTAGAATAAGGAAAGGGTCGCAAGAGGAAAGAGATGAAAAAAGTTGGTCCTCATGCGTGGACGATTCACATGATGACACCTTGTACAACAGATCAAAACGCCGGCGCTCGCGTTCTGGGAATTTCGTTGATGTGTGTTCACAGGCTCATTCCATCACAGAAAAATGTTTTTCTGAAATTGAGTGAGCCTAGTGTTGGTGTGTGCCATGTCGCGCGTAGTCGCCCACCCGACAGATGAGCACCATCTTATGTTAGGGTTTGATGTATGACAATATGACAATACGTGTGCCACATATGTTACCGGGCCGAGGCTGTTACAAACCGCCACCACATGAGCTTGCCGCTTGACCGCTTTTCAAGACCTTTATCAAACGAGTATCGAGTATTTCTACAGCTGTTTTTCTTCCGAAAACGTCTGAAAGACCCTCTGTATACACTGGCTGCTCGCTGGCGCCAGATACAATGGTAAGTAGCTATAGAAAGAAGTTTCTCTGCATTTTCACCATGTCAGATGCCCAGAGATGGCCTGTTACAACCTTCGTATGCGATGCTCCACGCGAGGTGCTTCTTCCCCGAACTATGGCCATCAGGATTGTCTTATGGGGTGAAAGAACCGCTCAACTGCGATCTTACCCTACCCCATGACCGCCGCATCTCCTCATTTTGAAGGGTCACTTGCTCTTACGTACCGACAAACGATCTAGGTAGGGTCCGTCAAGTGGTATAAATGCGCTTGTCACGTAATTTTCTTTTTTTTCTCTTGCGTTTAGCTTTTGCTGGCACCGTTCACGCTAACGACAAGTTCACGAAGAGATGGGCGTAAGCTTTTCGATTGGTCTTGAGGCTTCGTCGCATTGCTCACTTGTGTATAATGTAGTACAGCGCTCGTATAGCATCTAATCCCGTGAGTCATTCGACAAGAAGTTGGATGCGACTATAGTGTTGAATACGACCTCCAGTACATCGTAGGTTCCTTCGCCTGCATTGGCGGAGGTCTCTTCGGTCTTGATATCTCCTCCATGTCCGGAGTGTTGAGTGTAGGTCCCGATTTTATGAAATTTTATGAACCCCTAGCCTAACCATATGTGTCTAATTGGATCTGTAGAACCCAGCTTACCTGAGGGTCTTCAACGCTGTAAGCACCTTACACTTCCTGCGTATTCATTGAGACTTTTTCTCAAGAACGTCTGTATTTACAGCCCGGCGCCAATGCACAGGGTGGTATTACCGCTGCGATGCCTGCCGGATCTCTCATCGGCGCGCTGTTCGTGACATCGTTGGCGGATAGGTTTGGACGTAAGAACCTCGTCGTCGTGGCTGGTATGATCTGGGTTATCGGTTCTATCCTTCAGTGCGCCTCGATTGTAAGTACAGAGATGAGGCGATCGATGAGAATATACTGATGGGCATGAAATCGCAAGAACCGTGGCATGCTCGTCGTCGGTCGTATCATCTCCGGTCTCTCCGTTGGTATCTCCTCCGCTGTCGTCCCCATCTATCAATCGGAAATCACTGCTCCCAGCATTCGTGGTCGTATTGTCTCCCTTCAACAATGGTCGGTTTGCTGGTCATTGCGACGAGATAGGAGTAATCTAACGCCATCTATCTTTACAGGTCCATCACATGGGGTATCCTCATTCAGTATTTCATTCAGTTCGGCACCTCCTACATTGATGGCGTCGCCTCATTCCGTATCCCTTGGGGCCTGCAAATGATCCCCGCCATCATCCTCAGTATCGGCATGCTCTTCTTCCCCGAGAGTCCTCGTTACTTGTTCGATAAAGGACAGTAAGTGCAAAAAGTTCTTATGACGTATCATTCGCTCATGGTTATGGTTTGCAGCGAAGATGAAGCTCTTCAGGTTCTGGCCGATCTCCACGGTGGAGGCGATAAGAACGACGAGCTCGTCAGGCTTGAGTTTGAGGAAATTAGGCAACAGGTGGAGTACGAGCGTACGGAGGGCGCCAAATCCTACCTCGACTTGTTCAAGGGCAACAACCCCCGTCGTGTTTTCTTGGGATGCTCTCTCCAAATGTGGTCTCAATTGTCCGGTATGAATGTCATGATGTACTATATCATCTACGTCTTCCGTGGCGCTGGTCTCACTGGTACTCGTGGTAACCTTATTGCCGACGTGAGCCGTCTCGCTATCTTGACCATTATGCACCTGGAAGCTTATCTTATCTTCTGATAGTCCGTTCAATACGTCCTTAACGTTGCCTTGACTGGTATGCACAAACAATACGTTTTGTTTTGTCTATATTAATACGGTTGTCTTGTAGTTCCTGCCATCATCTATATCGACAAGTGGGGTCGTCGGCCCATGCTTCTCGCTGGAACCTTGGCTATGGGCTTCTGGTTGTGCCTCGTTGGTGGTCTTCAGGGACGTTACGGAGCTTGGGGCTTTGTTGACGGTGATAGCTCCCCCATCTGGCTTGTTGCTGGCCATGATCACGCAACCAAAGCCATTATTGTCTGCTCTTACTTGTTCGTCTGCAGGTAAGAGAGAGAACACTGCAACCAATTTACCCTTCCGTTGCTGACGAGTACACAATCTAGTTTCGCAATCACCATGGGCCCCGTTTCCTGGACCTACCCCGCTGAACTTGTGGGTCTTACATGCGGAGATGTTTACGGGACTTTGATTGCTAACTTATTTTCTCTCACAGTACTCCCTTAAAGTTCGTGGAAAGGCAGTCTCCTTGGCTACCGCCACCAACTGGACCTTTAATACTGCGTTGGCCTTCGCCGTGCCCCCTGGTCTCGCCAGCATCGCGTGGAAGACTTACTTCATCTTCGCAGCCTTCAATTTTGCAGCCTTTGTCCATATTTTCTTCATGTTCCCCGAAACTGTCGGTCGTACTCTCGAAGAGGTTGAGGAGATCTTCCAACAGGGCCATACCTTCACCGCCTGGGCCATTAGCCGTGACGTCGGTAAGAAGAACGTTGAGGATGTTATTGGAAAGGAGGTCCAGGTAAGGATGGTTATTGGCGTCTGGGTGTTGAATTCTGCTGATGCATATCTTAAAGAAGGAATCTCTTGAGAAACAAGATGCATAAATGCAAATTGACGATTTTTCTGTTTTTATTTCATGGTTGTAACATAGCATACGATCTTATAGGTACTGTTACTCTGTATACATAAGAGACATGAATTCATTTTCTTTATTCTCACTTTATGCCCTGCGGTAAATAAAATCTGAGGAAGAACTTCCTTAACCCTTAGCGTACGTTACGCGGGTCGTCGGATAATTTCGCTGCAACGTGTTCACCGTAACGAAGGCACTGTTCAAGTTGGCTCGTGGTTGTACCACATTGTTCGTATTGGTCATCTGAGTTGGGAGTCTCCGTCACACTAAGGATCCTGTGACAACATAGGTTTCAGAAAAAGTTTTCCTTGCTTGTCTATGATGCTACACCTTCAACGACTCCCAGAAGAGATACTTACAATCATCCTGTACTATGCAACGAACGTGCCCGAGGCGTTGGACACGTCTTACGAATTCATAGCTCAAGAAAATCGCGACAAGGTCCTTCAGCTCGTCGACAATTCTATGCACACAAAACTCGCCCTATCCATCGTTTGCAAGCGCTTCCATGCCATTATGGCCGATTTCCTGTACAACATCATTATTCTACGGTCTTTCAAACCAATACCCCGACTATTCCAGCTTCTGCGGCTGACCCCGCCCGGTTCATCATTACCTAGGGGGCACACCTGTCTTCGTCTTGATCTCTACCTAGGGTCAAATTTTGATTCTTATTATGACGACGAAGCTTGGGATGAGGGGGTGCATGTTCTTTGGGGCCTCTTATTCGCGTGTTCAAGGCTGGAGATCCTCATGTTGAACATAGGACGTCACCGCGCCTCTAGGATCAGGTATTGCCACATATTCGGACCTACAGCTAGAAGTATGGCGACGGCGGCATTGTGGAAGATGATAAGCACCGGGTGTGGGTCATCGCTCCGTCGGCTTGAAATTCTCGGCATTCAAATACGTATGGATAAACTCGAGCTCATGCTGAGGTATATGGAAAATATAGAAGTGTGCACTATCTCGGACATCAACGAATTCATCGACGAGTATGGCGGGCCCAACCAACTTGAATACCGAGACAGCGCAGACAAGTATGGCGAGGATGACGAAGACAACCACTACGAATTCGAAGATAGCAAGGATAGTTTCTGGTTCGACAAGCAGACGTGGGCCGAATTTATCAATGCGAGACAAGAGGCCGTGTGGCCTCCTTACGCATCCGATGGCCCACCATATTTACTGGCCAATCTCCATACGATGTTCCTCGGGATGATGACCGAGAGATTCTTTGAATTCCAACTCCCTTCGCTTAGGACCCTCGCACTCTATAGTTTCTGTGACCCCGATGATGTTATCTTTGATACAAGTCTTATGCGGGAACACGCGGGCATTAATTCAAGTCGCTCGCTGGCAGCCTCTAAATCTCATTACCCTGGCTGGTACAAAATTGATTTTGCGTCAAGTGAAGATGGGCAATACTTCCGCAATCCCGTACCTCACAGCACCCCATTCGGAGTCTTTCCAACGACAATCACGCAGCTATACATGCCATATTCCTATTCCCTGGCTAGGATCCTTTACTTTTTCCCCAATCTTAAACATCTGGCTTGGGTAGACTATGCTGCTGAATCGCAGGACCCGTTGCCCTTCTACGAGCAACATGAAGCGCTTTGCAAAATCTCTTTCTTCTTTTACAGGCATATCCACCGAGAATGCAGAGAAGCGCTATCTCAAATGCTTGATGCTGTCCGAGATGGTTGGTGGCTGATTCATCTCCACACCATCAATATCTTCGACGGAGACGAAGGCAGCTACCTCAGCGCAGCAGACATGGATCCAAAAGCTGCTATTGACGATATAATCCTTATTTCCAAAGAATGCGAGCGACTGGGAATTGACCTGCGTATTAGAACTCGCAATCTGTCTCTCATGGCCAATATATCGCCTCACACTTACCATGGATGTTCGTAACCACAGATCTCAGAATAAATTTGGGAAATGGATTGAATTTGTGCTGGACTAATCGTGCGTGTACTTTCCTGCCCTCTGTGGCACTTCTGAATGTGAGTTAATGAATACATCTCGCTTTCAACAGTTTATTGTCTTATATTTTATGCCGCGGAAGCTCCGAGTCTACATATGGTTTATCCTGAAAGGGCTGATCTTTACATTATCGCCACTGCTATCCAGGCCTGTAACTCAACTCGACGTGACTCGTAGACTGTATGCATGCCAGTTTTGTATAAACACGATAAGAACGCCATACAGAGGGGTTGATCATTTGGGCGGCCCCAAGGGAATAACTGATTTAACTCGCTTCGGAAACCCGAGTTGCATTTATACTATGCTCCCATAGCGCCTTCCTCGCCTCATCGGACCCAAAGTACCTCTTCATACCAAGGTCTTCCGCACGAGAACCAACACGATAGAAACCGGGCTGCTTGCTGAGAATTCCGTGTAACATGTACTCTCCGGTCTCTTGCAAGGACGTGGAAAATGGGTACACGGCGGCCATTGTGACTTTCAGGACACCTCTGAGCATTGCTGTGTCCGCAGAGGAGTAAAGCGGGGTTCGGACGATGCCTGGGTATGCGTGGGCGAACGCAATACCGGGATTTCGGGCAGAGAATTCCTAGTAGTATGTCCACTTTAGACGACGATAACATACAGAGAAGCAGGGTTTTACGTACCTGCAACATGAGATCATTGTATGTCGGTGCAGCAGCGGCGCAGTTGGCGGGGCTGAAAGTCTTTTTGAGACCGAGGTCGTCGAGGTCAATCTCACCGCCCTTCCCAGTAGCCAGGACAGACAAGACTTTGGAGTCCTCTCCAGCCTCCTGAGCTCTCCTCAAGGCCGGCAGAAGATTGTTGATGAACTTCCACCTAGAGTAATAGTGCACCGCAAGCTTCTTGTCAAGGCCCTCATCCGACTCGTCTCTCCCCTTCATCGTCATATACCCAGGGCTCATGACCAGGAAGTTGATCTTCGGGATGCGGCTGAGAAGGTCCTGCGTCACGGACTCGACGTTCCTCATGAGCGTGACGTCGCATTGGACAAACTCGTGCGTGTACTTCGCGCCGTCAGTGGGCTTGGGGAACTGGCTGATGATCGACTCGGCAGCGGCGCGGTTCCGCCCAATGATGACGATGTGCGCGTTTCCCTTTGTGTGCCGCGCGAAGGCCTCAGTAATCCCTTGGCCTATGCCAGAGGTCCCGCCGACGAAGATGGCAACGGGGGTGTAGGATGGGTTCCAGGCGGCGTTGGCGGCGCGCGCTGCTGCGAGGGTGGGCATGATGTCGATGGCTGAGTAAATGAACGCGGACAGGAAGAGAACGGTTAGTGAAAGGAAAATTGTGAAAGGGCTGAAAAGCTTCATATCATGACCCACCTGATGTACTGCCAGCGAGGTTTTGTAGGGCATCATGATGAATCCATGTTTTCGGTACTCGGTGGGACCGTCGGCAGAACGCGTAGATGATACGATCCACTTGGAACTGCGAACACTATGGTTCAATCAACTCAGGTTCGGTGCAGACCAAGGAGACCGATCACAAAGACAAGGCGTCTTCTTCCACGTTGTGTACTTATGTCGTGACATGCACATGCATGAAATACATGCTACCGTTCATCCCCGACTAGCCTTGGGGCAGACCCACTTCAGAAGAAAAGCCTCGTCATGGATCGTCGTTTCGAGGATCTGCAGTAACCCACCTAGGATTTGGAGGTTGTTCGACCAAACGACTTAAACCACAATAAGCTGTCCTTCAGTTTTAACCCTGACTAGTTAACCGGTGACGTTATAACTAGCATGGAGAGATTTCGGAGAAATAGAAGAATCAGTGTGGGCGCTGACCTTGGGAAAGCCACGGAGCCGGACGGTGATGGGGAGAAAACTCTGACACGACGATGGAGTTCGAAGCGACTCCGCATGATGCATGATGCATGATAGGTTGTGTGATTTAATATATTTTGAAATTGCGACCAAAATCATATGGCCGACTAGCTCAGTTGGTTAGAGCGTCGTGCTAATAACGCGAAGGTCTTGGGTTCGATCCCCACGTTGGCCAGTCTGGATGTCGACCGAATAACGTTGACAAAAATATCTTTTTGCCGCATGGACCTGGACTAACATCCCAAGCGCGCCGCTACCAATACCCGCATACCCTTCCATTTTCAAACAGCACGATGAGTCTTTCTCTCCACACTGGCCCTTCCCCCGACACCATGATCGCAAGACCCCAGATCCCTATCGATCGTGTACTAGTCTCCCGTACCCGTCGAGGACGTACGCATGCCTAGTTTCGCAAATCTGATATCGATCCCTATGACGCACGCGCTTTGAAATTCCATGTGGCGCCGGCGCGAGTCGGGTCGGGGGTCGGAGGCTCGGGTGGTGTCTAAGCGCCACCGGGACTACTGCCGCCACATATATGTAGACGTATAGTGTATAGCATACTCTCGAGCTTGAAGTCCAACACCCGTCGGACCGGTTTGTGCCTCGTTAATTAAATATTTCGATTTCGATAGATTTGGATCTTGGAAAATCGGTGATCTGATTACCACCAGTACTATCCGTCAACATGATATTGAAATCGCTCAAAGTTCGAATCGGCATCCGAGTCGACATACCATGGCAGTAATACTTCATGACATTAATGAGATATACCATACGTATACGACGCCCGGACCAGCCTATAGCTACTAGACAATGAAATGATAGTGATACGTCCTTCCTGCCCTTAGGCCCTACTGATATATAGATATATATATATACAGTATATAGTAAAGCATACACCACACCGCGATGCATGTGCATGTGCATGTGCATGAGTAACATAACATAACGTAACATGATAATATCCAACGCGTGAACGTGAATGTGAACGTGAACGTG